>JASMMZ010000011.1:12360259-12401919 GCA_038502455.1 Anisogramma anomala | reverse complement strand
CCGCCTCCTCCCGATTGTCTTGAGGCCGCTGACAAAATTGGACCGCCGCGGACTGCTTTCTGGGAACAATGGTACAGTGTAGATAGGATGCGAGCCAACTCGCATCTGGGTCCATGTTGCTTTTGACGATCTGGCGGCGGGCCACGGACGGCCTGACCCGGCACTTGCATCTGTTCCGACTACGGATCAGTGACCTCGTCACTTTTCTCAGGGCTAGGTTCGGATTTGATGGAAGCAGAAGCGTCTTTCAAGGGCGCGCGAGAGACAGCCATGATCATATCGGGGTTGTTGAAGGAACCTTGGTCGTTGCCCCAGGTCTCGTAGGATTGTTGAAGGGCCTCTGGCCCTTCTTCCAGGCTTGGGGGCAGGTGAGTGCTCGAGAAGTCCGGGGGTACGCTCCGGTCGTAGTCAATGGGTATGTCTGCATAGGACTTGCGCTGATGGGAGGAAAGCGTTCGGAGGGCGCGCTCGCGGGCAGGTCCGGTGACGGCACCAGGCAGCGGGGGTTGGGAAGCCGCCATTGACTGGGCTCCTGAGTCGAGACAGTTGGGAGCTGTAGAGGAACTTGTAATCGTCTCGTACTCAATGGGTATGGCCGTGTAAGATTTGCGGTTATGAGAGGATAGTGTTCGGAGGGCTCGCTGCCGGACAGCCCCGGTGGGGGGTACAGAAGTAGGAGCGCAGCAAGCAGTGGGCGCAGACATACACATCTAGGACGGCTGCACGTGGCGAAATGAAGGCGGTCTCTGTTACAGTTCTAGTATGCCTGCCTGAGACCTGGTAGAAGACGAGGTCAGTGAGGTGGCCGAGGTCGGAGACTGTGGAGTACAGTACAGAACTTGTCCGGCTCCTGGGGCAAAGCTATTCCCAAAGCCAGGCTGAGGCTGGCATGGGTATCATTTATGGGTCTCTGGTGGTTGGGGAGGTGGGCACTGGCGACTGACGACTGACGACTGAGTAGTGGCACCAAGCACCTTGGACCTTGGACCTTGGAAGCAGTCTGAATGCCGAGTGCCTCAACAAAGGGGACGTGAAGTCTTCCGCTTCGTTTTTGGCGCCAGGATGCTGTGGGTTTTTGTGAGGGATCCATCCGCAGGTACTATATGTATTACATAGTACTATACTGTATATGCATGTATGAGATTCCCGGCAGCCACTGCATTTCATGTTCAATGCCCATATTCCCACTCATGGCCCTGCCTCGCCTGTGCTGTGTGATGCCACCAACAAGACTGGCACCGGCCATCTACGGCGACCGGCCTCGGTTTTGGCCATTGGAGATCATGGGCACCCGCTCCAGGAGCATGAGACACGCGTGCTGATCGAGGGCATCGTCAGGCAGCTGTACTCTGTCGGCCAAGAATGCTCCATGTTGTACTTAGTACATGATGGGTCCAAGTCCAAATAGGCATAGCGTGGAGTAGCTCCGGCAACAAGGATGCGGCCCGCACGGTCCACATTGGAGACCCTAACCCTGATGAAAATTTCAATCCAGATCCAGAGACCTCTTCCTTCTCACCTCGTACCTCGTCCGACGGCATCCTACCCTTCATTTTGTTCTCCAGCCTGCCGACAAACAGGACGGTCTCTTCGCGGTGGACCCATCCGTGGTCTCATTGCGCCCACAATGGCGCCTCCCCAGCGCATCTTCCACCCCAGACAGCGCGCCTACCAGATCTGGGGCACGCACCAGGGCGTTGGCAAGACTATCGCCTCAATCGCCTTGACCCTCCACATAGCCACCAGAGGGAGAGGCCCCAAAGGTGCTTTCTACAACATCTCCTACTCGAAACCTATCAGCGTTGGCCCAGTAGCAGAGCACATGTTGGTCACGAAAGCCATGATGAAGTGGCGACAAGGCGCGGCACTACCCAAGTATTACGACACCAAGCACTTGTATCACGAAGACCACCCCACCTCCGATATCAGGCATTTGGGGACCGTGAGTACCATCCTTTTTACCCCTTCCCTCTATACGAATAGCCCGCTGACTGTGTAAGATAGGGACAAGCACCAAAGTCTACATTCACCGACGCCATCCTGCTGGACAAGATGAGGGACTACGCTGATATGCGATCCGACTTCTTGCCTAGTCTGCGAGGTCTTCCGCCGCCCGGAGGCTGGCTGTTTTTCGAGACACTTGGTGGTGTAGAAGCTCGAATGCCGTCCCAGAAGCCCCAAGCCGACGTCTACAGAAGCCTGCAACTACCCGGTCTTCTGGTCGGCGACAGTGCACCAGATGGCCTTCAGAAGACGATCAAGGCCCACAACTACCTTCACACCCGTGGCTACGACATCCAAGGAGCCTTCGTCTTCAAGGACCCCGCTGAGAATTACGCCAAGGTTGCCGACTATTTCGCCGAGCAGGAGATCCAATGCGCGGTATTCGGGCTGAAGCCTGAGAGGTACGAGGATGCCCTCAATCCTCCGAAGCACTGGATGCACTACTTCAAATCAGTGGCGCGGTCCAATACCCTCAAGGACCTGGTCAAGCATCTCAATAAGCGCCACCTTGCGCGAGTGGCTATGGAGGAGGAGGCCGGCAAGGCGCCCGAGGAAGTGCGCCATACTGCAGTAGCCTAGGCCGCGGCCCTGGAGAGAGGAGACGCGGCCAAAGCGGCCGAAGCGGTGCCCTGGTGGTTCGCGAAACGCCTGGCAGTGGGTGAGGATCGGGATCGTCTCGAGCACGTGAGCCACCAGAAAAATGCGGCGGGCGTGGCGATGGGAAGCGCAAGAGACCTGTGACGGCTACGGGCTACCAAACCTCTGTCTCGTATGAGCAGCCCGGAACGCGGAGGGGAAGGCTCGTCGTCGTTCCAGAACCGGTTCGAACGAGCATGAAGAGTCCGATGATGGAGACTACTGGCGCACGAATGTCCTCTGTCACCTACCAGGCACTATCACCAAGCTGGCGGCTGAAAGCAGTCGTGGCGTCTCTCAGTCTGATATCGCCCATCGGCGTTGGAATGGGGTTTCATCAGTGCTTCCCGGGCCCAACGTCCTCCCTACACTCAGTGAAGCCGGCAAGCAGGTGTGGCAGGGCAAAAGGAGAAGCTATTTGGTGCGTACCAAGTTTGCGATCGGCTGCAATTTGTCGACCAATCTCAAGTCGCCTACGACAGGGCCCGGAACGATGATGGGATGCGCTCCGGACTGGTGTAGCATCCCATTTCATGGGTATGGAAATGAAGTCCAACCAGGCCTATATGACGGAATCCGAGATGAATTGTGAGACACTGGGGTCTTCAGGGGAAAGATGGAAAGCGGCGTTCCATGCAACTATGGTCAAGATACTGCTCCGCAGGCCCTTATATACACGTACGATCAATACCACCTCGGCCTCTCAAAGTCTCATACCGGTCCCATCACAGCGTGTATCCACGCTATCCCGAGGAGGGATGCAGTCTATGGCCACAAGCCAGGAGCCGATACCTAGATAGCTGCGGATTCCGAGGTCCTGCTGAGCTATATGTAGCCACGGGGCGGGCTGGCAACGCGGGCGCAGTGAGTGAAAAGCGGCAGTGAAACCGGAGACCTGGCCCCTCTACGAAGTAACGCACCGCATGGCCCCACCACAACAGCCCAAGCACAGTCCCGCACGCACCACAGAGCACCCCTCCTCGCCCCGCCCTCGCGCAGGTGAACGCCGCCTGTGCGTCCGCGCCAGCGACCGCAGCGCCGAGGCGCGTCCACCCCGGGCCCTGCGGTGCCGGGCTGCCTGCAGATGTACCGCAGCCGAGATGGAGACAAGCGCGGCGGCGTCCAGGGGCACCACCGGCGGCCCTTGTTGCCGGCATGGAGCGAGGAGCCAAGGATGCATGCATGCGATGATGCCCCCATCGGCGTGGCCGCACGGGGAGGGGGGCAGCCGGCGCCTCCGTCGCAGCTGCGGTTGTTGGCAGTGGCCGGTGGCTGTTGCCGGGGTGTTGGACGCCGGCGCCAGGCCCAGGGCGCACTGCAGCCTGGCCATGATCCATCCCAGCTGGTGATTGGGGTAGTCAGGGCATTGGACCGAGTGGCGCTGGCTTGGTAGGCCTGTTCCAGCGCGTCGGCCACGTCCCTTCGTCTCCAGGGGACGTGCCGGGACGGCGGTGGCCAAGAGAAAGGAGGAGGTTGGCTTGGCCATCATGGGCTTGTCAATGATCGTCAAAGATCTGGAAGATATGGGGAGCGAGAGTGCGCGAGTGCCCAAGAGAAGATACGAGTCGACAACGGTTTAGATCATATTCGCAAGCATCAAGACCAGCCATGGTCTGTCTATCTGCCTCAAGTCGCCATCAGCTCCAAGAATCACTCGGGCGACAATCTCGGTGAAACTTGCCATTTCTTGACATACGCTACTTGTGGAGTCGGCTACAGTCACTGTTCTCGTCCTTGTGACGGCCTCCGGTGTGCCCGATTTCTAGAGCAAAAGAAGAATCAACGTTACACAATAAGCCTTGGCTCTTGGGTGACCTGACCTACGAGGGAGGGTTGTAATCTTCTCCCTCCTTGTGAACTCTTCTACGTTTATTCCAAGTCCAAGATACGGGTCACATCCGTTCAGGGAATTCAAAGTTGTAGTGGACCGTTCATGATATTCAGGACCCGTTCCCCGCAGCATCCAACATGACTATACATACCGGTAGGCCGTGTCAGAATTCCACCCAAATGGCAAGTTGGTCCAGTCCCAGCAAACTGTTCATGTCTTCCAAGACCCAAGTGGGTGCCACGGAGCCTGCTTCCCGATCTAAGAAGGCTCCAGAATCTGCGGCAAGCAAGTTCTGGTTCCGACCCCTTAGGTAGATGGAGTAGGGGCCAGGCATGTGCTCCAGCGTCTCCCAAACTGTTGCGAGGGATGATTATTCGGCGCCATGAGATAAGGACAGCCAGAATAAGACGGGGAAAACGATGGCGACGCGGCGACGGCAATGAGAATGTGGGTTGATTTGTAGCGGTGGGATTGAGCATTGAGAACCCGAAGTAACAGGAGCCATTTGATGAGCTATCTGGTGTTGGGATTCTTCGTACTCAACATCATGTCAACAAAGTTGATATTGTCATCGGCATTGCTTGGGTTATATGGCAACGAATATACGTATGAAGGAAGAGTTTTTTTTTTAAAAAAAAATTAAAAAATTCAGAATTACCGAACCAATACAAGTTCCTTGACGCAACGTTGTGTCTTGGAAGGAGTTCACGCCAAAATCATCCCAATCAATTGGAAACATCCTGATCGTGTGCTGGCAGCCGACAGCCTGTTTCTAGACTGATTATTCCCGTAGGTTCTAAATATGTATTATATTGGACATTTGCATCATTCGACCGAGGCTTATGCCGTGCGTACTGATGGGGATACACGCGGAGACTAAGACGCAAGATGTGATTGAAGCTTAGGTGATTCAATGAACAGAGTGAAGTGGGTGCAAAAGAGACTGTTGGAACATTAGTAATTGCATTACATTCAGTCCACTGTACTGTCAAGTAAGTTGACTGTACTGACTGCAAGTTGAGTGTATTGTTTTGTGGGTTGACTGTATTGACTGTGAAGTCAAGTACAGTATGCCCAATTCAGACAAGGGCACGGGTCAAGCACTTGGCCATGCAAATTAGTGTGCAGACCGGCTAGCGGTCTGCCAAACCTAAAACAATACATCCACTACTTGACCACGCAATACTACTGTTACTTTGACCACGATTCGAATCGACAACGTTGCAACGTCTAAAGGCCTATGAGGCAAGGCATACCAACACTAACCAATGCTTATTAAGTTAAGCACAGATTGGCTAGGTAAAAGAAGAATCTATTTTCCGGTTACGCTTTGCATCGTATTGCAAGGTAGAGGAAAGATTTTTGTAAAGGGCTTTATTGCTACGTCTGCGGTTTATAGGCAGCAAACAGGAAGACTTCTGAATGCGTGTGCGACCTACAGGCACTTAGAAGTGGCGACGGTATTGCCACTATGGAAAACACCAAGAAATCTTTATTGAACCTTCTTGAAAAACGTTGAGATTGACTGTCAAAGTCTTAAATTGTTAAGAAAGCGATCACCAAGTTGCTTAACACTCTACAGTTGGAAAACAGCTAAGTCTCTACTAATTTTACAGGTACTACTACTGTAAATTACAAATCGTTAAGTCTAGAACCCCTATTATTACAATCAACAACTTTAGCAACAAACAACCTTTAACTCCACCTCCTACGCTAAACCTCACCTCCTTTACCAATATTTTCCCCTTCTTCCTATATTACGAGATCATTAATCTTTAAAATCACTACTTCACACGAAAATACTGAAAATCGTCAAGTTGCGCCCAAAAAAACATATTACACAACTCCACACTTAGGTCAAATTTCTTTATCTAAATCGATAAATCTATATACGCCCAAATCGCCAAATTCCCCTACTGAAACCCATGAGTTCCCTTACTTAAAGAACCAAATTCTACCTCAATTAACGTCAACTTACTAGTTAAAATATCAAAATGGTATCGGAAAATATAAAAATAAAGAACGTCGAGGTATTTGGATCCTTTTATGCTAAGAGTTACAACGAAAACCTCTAGTTCTATGATATTAATACCGATTTAACAGGAAAGCACCTAACCAACTTGGTTGGCTAATTCACACTCGATTCAAATCCTAACAAGATTAATCGAAGGACTTGGGCTTTTAAAAACTTATATGAACCTTTTATAGACTAAATTACCAAAATATAAAACGACACTATAAAAACAATAAATAGCAACTTAAAAATAAACTTTTGAAATCGTGGAATTTTTATACTAAATAAGAAAGGGAACCAGTCATATACCCCTTTTAACTTGGCTCAAATGAATAAATGTCTCCAAAACCCTTATTATTAAGAAACTAAGGGTAAAGGGAAGACCTTTACTAAAGACCTTCATTATATACGTTCCAGAAAACCAGGACCTAATCCCTAGTTAAGTCGAGTTTTCATCTCTTAGTCTGAAAAGAAAATTGATTTTATGAGCAGCCTATCTCTAGTTTTTGCCTATAGTACTGCGGAATACACGCTTAACAGAGGTGGAGGGCGTGAATTAGCGGCTGTTAACGCGGTAATGGAAACTAACGTCGACGTTATCCAACGGTTAATTTCAAAAAACCGTCAAATCCATTAAATTCCTTAAAGTTTTCCCCAAAATCATCAAATCCATTAAATCGAAACTTCCTATGACATGTACACCTATACACGTAAACCTACTACCGGACTTACTACAAGACTTTCCCTCTCGAGTTAGGCGACTAGGAACTACTTCTACCACCGCAACTCTAAAATACTAAGAAAAACTATCGACAATTAAGACGACTATTGTAACTTTTACCCCAAACTAGTTACAATAGTTAAAATAAACTATAAGCTCTTTACGGATTTCGCCAATTTTTCGATTAACGTGAAGAAATATAACGGTAAACTTTACAACTTTTTTGATACAAAAATAATTTCCTTTCTCAATATCTGTAAGTATATGGAGGTTCCCCCTTTAGTTTTTCATCTACTGTTGCCAGTAATACTTATAAGTCACGTTAGAGATTACTAACTAACCTTCTTAACCAAGGCAAAAACTTTCTGTAAATTTACGATAGTATAAAAAGTCACTCCGAATACGACGTCCACCTTACAAAATAACATACGAATAAGGTTACGACAAAGTATATAATAATAATAGCTAGGGTTAAAAAGAAGGAAATATTAATAGATATCCTTGATTAGATGTTTTAAAAGTTGATATTATGCCAGTAAGCAATGGAGAAAGCATACGTTGGTAAATCCACACTTTGCGAGTATATACGGGTAGTTGTCATGAATATTAATAAATGTAAATACGCCTCACAACGCCTAAATACTACTTATACAGACTTCTTTAACCAATTGCGTCTTTCGCTTACAACTATAATAACTTTCACGACAAATTTAGTTAATTTGTTTTCGCGACTAAGATAACAAAAACTTCACGATAGGCCCTTACATTGATTTCAAATAACAAAGGATTTAGCGTTTGAAATATAGTTCAAACCCCCTAAACTAGAAACCATATTCGCGATAATAAAAGTAAAACATAACAAAATCGTAAAACATATGAACTATTATTGTAATAGTGGTAAAATGTCTTCATTGAATAGCAAGTATAGTTCTTGATCAACTTGCCATCTTTCAGTTAAACGCTATGAATAGCTGCAAATAAATGACATTGAATACTTTATTGCTTCCGGGTAAAACTACCTATGTTATGTCGTGAATTATTAAGCCAAAAAGTGTATCAACGATGAGAATACATTCAAGTAAGTTATGTGATATGAAAATACTGGTATTGTAATAGCTTAATATCTAATAGACCACACCTTCCTCTATCATTTGACTGGTGAAAACCCTTATGTTTAGTATAAATATTAAGCACATGAACCCATATATACCTTTAACCTTCGCGATCACTGAACGAACTACACGTTTTAAAGTATTATGCTAAACAGAGAAGGAAAATGTACTTCATAAGAGGCTATTGGAAGTATCTAGAATTACAACGGGAGAGAACTACTGCCACAAAAATTAATTATTAGAACGTTAGTAAAGCTATGGTCAGTTTTAATCCAGGCGCAAAACTACTTTTAGTAGAATCAACAACTATACAAATAGTTCTTAAGTTCACTAAATTTCATATGTTTACGTCCTCTACCTCATTTATTTTCAACTTAGGCAATATAAAAAACTTCAGTGTTAACATCGACGTTAATATTTACTAATGAATAAGAAACGACTAAATGTTTCCTTTAACATCCAAATATGAGTACCTCTATTCTCATTTTCAAAGGTTAAAAGTAATTGAATTGAATCTAATAATGTTGGAAATATGATAATTATAAGAGAATACATTATTATTTAGTAATATATAAGCTATATATAGTTCTTAAGTTATTTATATGTGAAGATATAAAGTCAATTGTTTTCAAGACTGAAAACTCTTTATCACTCTTGTGAAACATATTTTTCAATATTACCAAGTTTCAAATTTGCGTTGAAAACATTAAGGATTTTGATTACAAGATTTTCATCCACTTGGTTTACTTGAATAAAAAGTTTATCTTTCACGTTATAAACTCGGTAACCTGTTTTTAAGGGGAAAAAATCTTTAAGTCGTTATCAACAAAAAATACATGGAAAATCACAGGTATATTATGGATTACTACGTACTCATACCCATTCAATGTCGTCTTTTACAATATTTTTACTAACTTTACTACGGGGAAGGTTTTAACGAATGTTGAAATATGAAATATTTAGTGTTAATAGGTATTGATCAAGGCTTATTAAAGTATTAGAAAGGCCGAAAAGTCACCGACCTCATTATGAAAAGCATATAAAATATTTATGCTAGAGGTTAAAAGTTTCATGGATTAAAAGACACACTTTCAAATGAAGGTAAAGGGTTTAAACTATATTATAAGACCTAATAGCTTGATACTAACGCTATTGGGTTTTGAAGTATACCCTTATTTAACAATTAAACTTGACCTATCATCAAGTACTTCAAAAAGAGCTATGGAGTACGAAAGAAACTTTCAAGAAATCATCAAAGGCATTTATCAGACGTTAAAATAACAATACCCTCAATTTCAGAAATAAGTTAATAGCGATCAAAGTTTTGATTTTGCTGTTACAAATCGAAATCTTCGTATAGCGAAAGAATGTAAAATAGGATAGGCTATTTAAAATCTAAATTATCGCCAATCCTAAAGTAATTATGAAAATTTCTAATGGTTTTGCGACGATTTTTATCATCCAGATTAATTTTTATATTAAGTAAATTGATTGTGACGATAGAGAGAATGATGAAAATCTGTAAACCAAACGAATTAGCAAATATAATTCCCATTCTCTCGTAATCAATAAGCTGATAAAACATCGATAACGTAATCGACCACCAAAAAGGAGGAAAACTAAGGATAAGCAACACATATCAGGCTATATTTACAATACTTCTTAGATTAATAGGAAAAAGAATGATCAAAACTTAACTATTAAGCTTCACGCATAGTGAATCATTAAAATTTAGATATATCTATGAAAGAAAGTAATAGGATAGAAATTAATAGACTTCTCACTCTAATAGCCATAAAATTTATGCCTAAACGCGAAATTGACCCCTGAAGCCCAAATATTACGATTTTAAAGTCAAAGATTATTTAAGTTGAAGATAAAGCCATGGGATGCTTTCTGAAAAAATACGTTGAATCGTTTAAAGATACGGTAATAAAGGTAAAACTTGGATCATTATATAATTTCAAACAATATAAAAGATTAACTAGCGCTTATTAGTGTATACATAACAACATTCCTGGCTAAAGTTGATGTTAAGTTTACTTTCAATAACCGTATATTACTTTAACATATATGTAATCGGCAACATATTTATAAAAAATCGTTTTATTCAACTTAAAATAACGACTCAGTTTCAAGTACATATTAACAGTTATTATACAATACGTTAAACTATTATAGGCATTGAATGAAATAAATACCTATCATTTTTACCCCTTTTAATCGTCGGTAAGGTCCATATTAAGTTAACGTAGTAGAAGGGAAATCATAAACATTAGTATTGTAGTAGTAACGATAATATATCAAAAGGAGATGAAGCATTCAGAGAGTATACGCCACAAGTGAAAGGTTATAAACCTTTTCACTAGGTAGTGGCATCCTGCCATGTAGTCTGCTAATCTCTCTTCTACGCAATTACACTTTATCGTGTACTTTGACAATGCTACTTCAGGTAGTAGTACGCTATTATGTACTTTGCAAGAATGTACCTTATAAATAGCATTACCATGTACTTATATAAAGATGCACTACATAACATGGCTGCTCATTAACTATAGAGATATATGATAATATCTACATAGGCAATTTTTCCCTCCCCCTTTACGGCTCATATTCGCTAATTAGTAGTGACAGTGAAGTTTGTGGCGTCATCCGTATCCGTGGTTTAGTAATAATAGTGTAGTTATGGTAAAAATTACAAAAGTTTAAATTCGATGTTTTTAACCGCGGTAGTAATTGTAGTAAAAGTTTGGTTAATTTAGTTTATCAGTGGCAATATGATTGTTCATAACATTTGTAATTGTTTCATATAGAGATGTAACTACGTAGGTATTGTAGGGGTGTAATTTCGTAGAGATGATTACGCTATTACATATTTTGGGGTTATTATAAGAAGATATAATACCATCGGTCCAAGTAAAATCTCTTTTCTTTTCCCCTTTAACGACCCGTACCTATCACAAACTTAATTCCTAATTAGTAAATTAGCATATGTAAACTCAATATTAATATTTTAATTACCTATTTGAAACCGCTTCGATGGGTAAGTTACTAAACTAATCTCTATATACTAACTGTGTTTATAAATAAATACCGCGTAAGAAAAAAAGCTTTAGGCGCCGTTAGGAGTGGGAGAGTAAGCGGGCCGAGACTGCCGCCGCCATTGCTAGCCGCGTTACCAGCATCAGTACCACTACCACAAACCCCGCCTCTTTTGAAACCATATCATTAATATCCGCCGCCTTTTTCGCCTCACCGTCTGCCACCGCTGCCACCGAAGCCACCACCCACTTTTCCTTCTTTTCCCCTTCCCCCCTTTCCTCTAAACCTTAAGGAAAAGAGAGAGGAGCTTTTAAGGTTATAAAATTTAACTTTTCCACGCAGGTAAAAACCCTATTACCTGCGGAGAACCCCCCCCCCCCCACCATCGTAAACGTAACTTGGTGAAGTTATAATGCGGTTCGTATCTTTAATTTTCCCTGTATTTTTCTTTCATATTATTATTTTTATAAACGAGGCTGTCGAGGAGGACCTCAGTCGCCGCCTCGAGTTACGTATCGCTAGGGTACATCGTGAGGTTTTTTTGACGAATAAGGTGTTAAAATGGCGTACCTGAATACGCAACTTCGTGCCGTTAATATATACGATTTACGTGCCATATATCGCGTCTGTGGACGCGAATAGGTTTATTAACGATTACCATTAAAGCGGGGATCAGTCGGCTCACTATTACCACTCTGCACTAATTGACAACAGATACGCCATTATTTCGATAATCTTAAGACCCTAAGCCGAGGTCGTATTACATACCCACCGGCTTTATAATAAGTTTACTTCAAATCTTTACCTTTACCCGTAAACCTCATTTCTCTACTTTTACAAATATATTGTTTAGAACGCTTCTAAAAGTAATCATTTTCGCAAATAACTAAAACAAGCCCATACTAATTAATATCAAGCGCTAACCGGCGGATTAAGGAGTTGGTAGCCGTTATTACTGCTTGGAGACGGGGCCTACGCATTTAATGAGTAGGCGAATTCGACGAAGCTATCTCGCGTCACTGTAAAAAGGGTACCCCCCCCCCGCGCCTCTTCCTAAGGGTATATAGCCTAAAGTGCGGAGCTACCCCTTTGTAGACACTGATAGCAGCGTCGATAGCGGTGAAAAAGATAATGGCATCATAAAAAGGGAGGGCAGCGAAAAGGATATTAGGGATGCGACAGCATCACCCTCTCTCTTTCCCTTTAAAAATGAATAGCTGTTTTTTTTTTATTGCTGGGACATCGTGCCCGACCATAGTATAATACACTAAACAGTAATGTAATTGTTTCTAAAAAAAAATCGTAACGTAAGTGACAAATATAAAAGATAACTAGGAAAAGAAAGTTGAATAGAGTTAAAGTATATAAAACAAAAAGTAGTAATATGATTCAAACGATGCGAATAGCAAATTTGAATAGAAGAAAATGTTCTTCATAACTTTGTAAATAGTGAATTTAAATAAGGGGAAAAAATATAAAGCCGTGTGAATAAAGGATATATACCGTTATAAAATAAGAAAAACGATATAAATAGAAGATTTCAGACCGTTTGAAAATATCAATAGCGGTGTAATTATGTTAAATTTAAAAGGGTAAAAGTAAGGCGTAAAATGTTAGTTTGAGTGAGGCTGTAAAACCTTTTTAGTAATACTAACGAAAAGAGTACTTGTTAATATAAGTGCTTTCAAAGCCCCGTTTGGAGCGCCCTTAGTCATTTTATTTGTTAAGTTCGACTTTCAATCGATTCTCCTTATTTTCTAAATTTCGTAGCGTTTATACGATTCGCATAAAGCTATAATATTGGTTCTAAAGCGTTATTCATTTATAGAACCAAGTTTAACCAAGTATTTGTAAAAAACAAAAGCAATGTAAACGACAAAATTGAGGGGTTTTAAACTAAGGTTTAAAATCATTATCTGGACCATTATTGTTATGGTGATTTTTAAATCTAAACCTTTAATTATATTATAAATTGCCAAAGCTAAGACGTTTCATATAATCCGTTCACAATGAGTCTCACTTTAATAGATAATATTTTGCCGAAGTGTAAACCCGTTTTTAACCAGCGTTTCGTTACCGAAGATACAAACATACCGTATTCGCGAACTATAGTAGGTGTTTTTAACGAATGAATCGTTAGTAAATATAAATAGCTTTATAGTATATATTGTAAACGGTACGAACTCCAAACCTAATCTTAAATTGTTTATTTATCATATAAGCGTTTGTTCTGCGCCTTATATGTATCATTCGAAAAGGTAATTTAGTATTACACGACGACCGAAAGGTTCAACACAGTTTCCACTTATTCCACTAAGGAAACTTAAACGCTAAATACACGTTAACATTTGTATTCGTCGGCCGGTTTAGTATTATTTAAAACGATAAGGGCAACTTTATTCAATTTCACTCTTTGTATGAGGCCTAAAAAGATATTCCGAAAAGTGATTATCGCGCCATTAAAGTTATTTATATGGTCTTCCGCTAGGTAAATCTTAGGATTTGCTTTTAGATCCGTCTTTAAAATTTTCCCTTATTTAAATACGGAAAATAACGTGTTATATAATGTTAAAGTATCATCAGTTTGTATGTATATTAGTGTAAAGCCAATAAAATGAGTTGTTCAACCTAACAGGTATGGGTCGAAAGTTGAGTCAGCTATTTCGAAGCGCTCCTTATAGTACCTTTAATAGGTGCTGTACTAATATACATCAGCCTTAACCAGGCTACAAAGAGGTTTTGTAATACGTAAAAACGTTTCAGGTAAATAGTTTTTTTTTAAAAAAATACGTAGGAATGTCAGCGTAAATACGCCATTTAAACCGCTCCTCGTATGATATATAATCTTACGCAATATTACAAAGTTTAATATATAGGCTATAAAGGGTATTGAAAAAGGCAGCGAACGCAAAAATAATGAAGTAGCTTACTCGTTGTAAGGTAGGCTATTAGATTATAATATCCTTTTTACCGTCGTTATTATACTCTTTGATAATAAGAAGAGTTTTTTCGTATAGTTTTCTGGTCTCGTCCCTAACTTTATGCACGAAAAGTATAGGTAAATTTTTATAGGCGTTGTAAATCGTCTGTTCGAACCTTTTAAAGAGAAAAACACTTTATTTAATTAATATAAAGATTTCTATTTGTATAGATCATTAGAAAAGGGTGTTGATAATAGTAATAATACCTTAGCGGCGGAGTTTTAGACTAGGTTTATAGTTTTTCATCTCTTTTTAAATAATAAAGGAGTTGATAATAAAGGTTTCAGAGCGTTTTTTGTTCTTAGAGTGAAGTAGGCGTTTTCAGCGGCAAGATATTGGTAGTGTTAATATAGGTGGGCCGCTTTTTTATAATAATACCGATTCGAAAGTACGATCCGAGAGATGTATTAAATTTAGGTACGGCTTAAATCCGTTATATTGAAAGTGATTTCACTGGTTTAGCTTGTCGAATTACGGTTTTAAGCCGTTTTTTTTATCTTTTACCTTTTATACTCCTGTACTATTGTTTAACAAAATGAGTTTATATCATTTAAAAGATTAAAGTGCATATTATGACTCCTAAATCCGTTCATATTCTAAGATCCAGTTTATCCGTCCTTAGTTTTCCAAATTAGGACTTTCAACTATAATAATAAGTCTAGAACACTCATGTTATGTAGGCTATTCCTTATAGCCAATATTTGCGAAACATTATTTTTAGCTCATAAAAAACATAATACTATGAAAGCTTTCGTACTAGAACTCTCCCTTTGTAATATAAATGGTAACAATGTAAAGTTTATATTGATATTCAAGTAAGTATTAAAAACAAGAATCGTAAGGATTAGCCTACTCAGGCTGAAAATGTCATTGACGGCGTTAGCTGCTATTTATAAAATAGATTCCTTGAAACAAGTACCCTATAGCTTATTAAATAATACCGTAGACGCCTTTTTGAACGGTACGTAATAAGTTTTACATATTTCAATGCACTATAATACTTTTACCATTATTTGTTTATATTTGTCATCAGCGATTTTGACTTTGGCAAATTATTTAGTAAAATTGAAAGCTATACTAGCATCGTACATAATCCAATCCAGAGGCCTTCAGTAACGAAAAGTTAATGAAAAAATTCCTAGAAGTTTATAATGAAGGCGTTTCGCTTAAACTTTGTGGCTTGAAATAAAGTTATTACATCGATGTTATATAATATTAGCAAGCTGTCGAAGTATATTATATCTACAATTACCTAGTAGGTCAAGTCCATATCATTTTCAATGCGGAATTTAAACCGCCGTAGGGCCTATGAGTGTAGCTAACACTTGTAGCAAAACTTTTCGATAGTTTCAATCGTTTCCTTTCTTATATTCATACCACTTGCAATGTAAAGTAGTTGTAAAAGGCGTTTCACAACTAGGTGTCCTAATCGGCGGTGTAATATCTGCAATTCCGGTTACGTTAGGTAAACGGTTTTAATCATACGTATTTCGAAGAAAAATCATTAATAGATGAACTTAAACCGAAATAGTACGAATACATCATCCGCAATGTGAATAAGTTGGTTAGTCGTATTTCGGACCTCGATTTCGAGCTTCTTTATATTAGTTAACGATAATAAAAAAGGCATTTTAAATTCTATTATGTAAAACTTAATGATTCGAATCGCGTATTTACAACAACTATTCTAAGTAACAACGTTTCGTCTTTGCCAAATAAAACCTTTCAATATTCTCTTATTCGGTGGCATTGAAATTTCGGAAATCTCGCTGCGAGCATATTAAATTTTCGTTTTCCGGCGGTTAAGATTTAGACCACGTTGGTATTAGATATAATTGTAGATATTACTATATACCCTCATAGATAGTATATATAGAGTTAGTGGTACTGCAATGTATTGCAAGATGCTATCCTGAGATGTATACAGTAACGTATCACGCTGCAGGCTGCACTTTTGCAAGAGGCAAAGTGCATCGTGCATGGAGCGGTCTGGAATGGTTATTCCAGGCCATATGGCAATTCATGAGGCGGTTTCGATTGTGTATTTTAAAACGCACGGCAAAAGGGCTATTACTCAGATAGGAGGTTTATAACCTCCTATCTGTGGCATACACTCTCTGGAATACTCCTTTCTAATTTTCTATATTTTATTACTACGATATCAATCTAACGATTACTCTTTTACTTATGTACTTTACGTAAATAGGTTTTAAACCTAACCGATACTAATTAGTAGCCGACTTAGTCAACTACAAACAGCCTACGAAAAAAAGACAAATATAAGTTAAATACTTATAACGTGATATTATAACAGTTCCAACTATGCGTACTATAACAATACATTTTTACAGAAATTATACGAGATATATATAAAAACTATAAAAACTAAGTGACTTTAAAAAGCATAATTTTAATACGATATTATTAACTCTTATTTGATGCTTTATCTACTAAAAGCCTTGTTACGCCGCTATCAATCCTTGTTTAGGGTTTTGATGTACCCGGTAACTTTTTGGAAAGCATCTTATCACGTACTAAGCCATGTAAGTCGAAATCACTAAGTTTCGAAACCTTTAGTTAGGATCCGTCCGATTTAAAATCTATAATCCACAATGTCGTAAAATACAGGAGCGGTTACGAATATAACATCTGAACCGATCGCTTAATTTAAAAGCGGTTACGAACATACTATATAAACCGCCCACTAGATCAAATAATATGCCGCCCTATAATCATACTCTTTTTCCCCGCCCACTTTTCCTTACGTCCGCCTTATATGCTTTAAATTTGCCTATGTTCGTCCTATATACTCTGAATTTAATAATTATAAGGTTTATATTTTTCTAGCCATATAGTTAGCGTAACGTTACCAAATATTAATAAAACCAATTTAAGATGTTTAAGTAGTCTATAGTTACGTCTTATTCACATATAGTTTAAAACTTATTTGTATTAACAAGCGTTAGTAAGCCTTATTCCGACAGCTTTAATTATTTCATTTACTTTATACTTACCAAATCGCCTGAAACTTTGAAATCTAAACGTACCTAAATTCAACCAGGGCGCGAAATTACCAATTTACGCCGCTTCAATATATCAGGTACACGTAAAAATAACTAACCTTAACCGCCCCAAAACATTTACAGCTATATCCCTAATACTAACGATACCGGAGAAAGCTAATGTTTATTTCAACCTCCTAATTGAGTATATGGATATCAAGAAGGGTACAATGTACTAAATTGATCTAGGTCTTTAATATAATACTATCGACTTCCTAGTTCAGAAACTAAACCTATATACGGCAAATACATATATTTTAACCATGATCTTTTGTAACTTGGAGGAGAAAACCCAAAGACTTGATATGTTGAATAACTTTTATAAAATATTTTCGAACTGAGAGTTAGGCATGTGGCAAATAGTAAACCCCTTTATTGTCAAATCTTTACGGATTTCATTACAAAGAGAAGGTATTAATACCACCGAAGACAGGAATAAACGCCTTCTAAAAGCCTTATTCGAAATAGTAAAACTTGACGATTTACCAGACTAAGAGGAAAAATATATGTATTAAAAGAAATTTGTAAAAGGATGTTATTCAACGGAATATAAAAAAATAAGTGGTAAATAGTATGCAGAGTATGTGACGAATATAAAGCATAAAACGGCCTAATACTATACTCGTACCCAATGTTAGGAAAACGTATTCCTAATCGTAACCTTAAAACGAAGGAGGGTTGTAAAAGAAGGAAAAAAGGAAGGTCTAGATATAAAATCCGGGCCGCGTCTTTAAGAAAAGGAAGGTCTGGATAAGCAATCCAGACAGCGACCTTAAGAGAAGAAAGGTCTAGATAGGTATTCTGGACCGCGACTTCAAGAAAGGAAAGATCTGAATATACAGTCCAAGTTGCAGCCTTAAAATAATGGAGGATTGTAAAAGAAAAAAGAAAAGAAAAATTAAAACACGTAGTTCCAAACCACTTACAAAACCCGAGAGCGGCTACGAATATAACATTCAAACCGTTTTCAAAATTTAAAAGCGGTTACGATTACAACACCTACACCGCTTACACCAATAAAAGCGGCTACAATACAATATTCCAAGCCTCTATTTTAAAAGGAGAAATGGCTAAATACTTTATACGCGTTTAAGCCTTAATAACGAAATAAAATCTCTCTTATTACTACGAAATACTTCAAAAGCCGTATCCAACCCGATCCTCAGAAAGCAAGCCATTTAAAGAGGTCTATTTATACCATTCCTACCTATATCAAACGTCTAAAATTACGTATTAATATTACTTTTACCAATCTACAGCGGTTCGAGATCAACTATCCATACCGCTCCCCGATTTTTCCCCTATTTAACCTTACAATTTTGCACCGCTCCTAACTTTTAGTTACTCTTTGTTTTGCATACTTTAAGCCGACGGACTTTCCCCTCCCTGTTTTTTTTCTATTTAAATTTACCGTTTCACGCCGTACCTCGTATATTATTATACTTTATGTTATAGACTTTGGACCTGTTAGGTATTTCAGTATTTGGCTATCTCTGTTTCAATTTATAATATCTTATCGACTCGGATATATAACCTGTTTTTGTTTTATATGTTTCAAATTACGTTTTTGACTTTTAAACAATTATTCTGTAAAAAGCCATAATATTACTATATAACGTGTTATACTATAGCCGAGTATATCGACCCAACTAAAAGGGTATCTATTCAATAGTAAAGGGAAAGAGAGACGTTGTCACATCCCTACTATCCTCCCCACCGCCCTCTCTCTTTGTATTAGCGCCACCACTACTTCTGCCTTCGACGCCACCAGTGTTAACAAGGATATAGCCTTGTTCTTTAGGTTGTATACCCTTAGATAAAGGCGTAGGAGGGGTTTCACCTTACTTACAGCGATGCGCGATAACATCGTTTAACTCTCTTACGTAATATATACGTAAGCTCCGTTTCTAGGTAGTAATAGCGGCTATTGACTTTTTGGTTTACCGGTTGACGCCTGATACAAATTAGTATCGGCTTGTTTTGGTTATTTACAACCGCGTTTGTTTTCTAAAACGCACCGAATGTTATGTTTTCAATAAAAGTAATTTTTGAAATCGGTTGAAATTTACTATATAGTCGGCGGGCACGTAATACAGCTTCGGTTTACAGCCTTAGGACTAACGAAACGGGGGTGTATCCGCTGTTAATCCGCTTGTAACGGTAATAACGGGTCGAACTCCCTTCGTTTTTGTGGTAATCGTTAACGAACTTGTTCGCGGCTGCGGAAGCGACATACGACACGTAGGGTGTATTTATTGGCGGCTTGAGGCTGCGGACCCGAGTGCGTCGTTTTAACACTTTACGCATTAAAAAGTCGCGGCGTATTCTGGCGATACGGAGCTAAAGGCGGTGGAGCAACTCCGCCTAGTGTTCCTTATCTAAGAAGAAGGAACATTAAAGATATATAAATAGATAAATTTGAAGTATAAATACCTTAGCCTAGTGCGTCAAGCTACACTCATGGCGTAAAGGGACCTTCGCTGGTGAGGGGGATTTCACCTATGGAGAAAGGGTAAAATCCATAACCTTGGGAACCCCCCGCTCCTCCCCTTAGGAGTTGGAGAAGAGAGAGTGAGAGGAGGGGGAAGGAGGTATAGCGGCGGGCGGTATAGCGGTTATAGATAAAATTGTGCCCGAGGGCGAGTTGTTGCTAGCAATAGCGGTGGCAGTAAAGGTAGCGGTGGTGGCTACGGTTGCGGCGGTAGCAGCGGCGCGGCGGCGCTCTCGCGCCAACCGGCATTTAACTATCTTGTTTTTACGCGTTATTTATTGAAGGGAGAAGTCAGTATATAGGTATTAGAAAAGTAACCTACCTATTAAAGCGGTTCAAATTGGTTAATTAGGATAAAAGCTAAGTTGAATTAGGGTGGAGACTTACATTAATTAATAGTACGCGTCGTTAACGAAAAAAAAAAAAAAAGTTTTACCTAAACCGATAGCGATGTATCTTTTTATATTAACCTAAAAACAGGTAACGGCGTAATTACTCTTATAACGCCCTCCTAATCTTACCCCTATCAGGACTAATAAAAAACGGTATTAATTACCATATCGCCCCTATTTGGCTATACTAACCAAGCCCAAGTCATAATTACTACAGCAGCTGAATTTCATTAATTTCAACCGAACTATAATAATCATCTCGGTTAAAACTTAATATTTCGGCCCTTTATAACCACATTATTATTATAAAAACTACTAATTGAAACCTTTGTAATTGGTACCATAATTACATTATCATTATGAAACCAATTTGGACTTTTATAACCACAACTATACTATTACTATAGAACCTACTGATTTGGATCTTTATAACCACAACTATACTACCACCATTAGGACATAGGCATATAGGGAAGAAAGAAAAGATTACCCCTATGGATATTACTATATACCCTTATAAATAGTATATATAAGGTAAGTGGCAGTATATTGTATTGCAAGGTGCTGTCCTGCAATGTATATGGTAAAGTGTCATGCTGTAGTTTATACTTTTGCAAAACATAAAGTGTACTATGTATGGAGCGGTCTAGAATAGTTATTACAAGTTAGACGGTAATACATAGAGCGGTCTAGATTGAGTATTCCATAACGTACGATAAAAGGGACATTTCCAGGATGGGAGGTTTATAACCTCCCATCCGTGGCGTATACTCTCTAGAATACTACTTCCTAATCATCTATCTTTTATTACTACAATAATAATCTAACGATTACTCTTCTATTTACCTATTTCACGTGAACAGGTTTTAGACCTTACCAACAATAATGCCTTAAAATAGGTTTCCGTATTTATCTGAAAGTGTGAATTACGATATAATATAGGCTTTTAACACGGGTTTTTTAGTAGTTCAAGCATATACTAAATAGAAAGTAGGTATTCTGTAGGCCTGCAAAAATATTTTAGGCTTCCTTATTATTCTAAGCTATTAGGTAAGTATTATTATATTTAAAGTTTGACTTCTCGGATGTGTATTTATGGCGATAGGCATTAAGCTTGTTTTCTTCACCTTGGTATTCGGTGACTATGCTGTAAAATTGGCTTTTATCTAGTCTTTAGGTAATTAATCAGTCTAAAACTATCGATTACTTCGAATTTGTTCGTATATTAAATAGTTAGTAAACTAATATCCGATTCTTACTTATATAATATAACGTTTTTAACAACTAGTAAAACTTCGTGTACCTTCTTTTAGGTAGTGTTATAGGCGTGATAAATTTCAACCTTAACTATAGGTTTATTTTCCGTAAAAGTTGCTTTGCCTTTTTTCGTCGGTGCTCTCTTCTCAATGGCTTTTTCTCTAATAGCCGTATTTAGAGCGTTTATATTGCTTTCGGTATATTTTCAACCTTCGATTCTTAACGTGGTAAATGGTTTTGGTAATGTTTGTTATTGTAATATGGCCGTCGCCTTTGGTTTTATCGGCTATAAATTTTGACCCGGGATTCTCCTATTAAGGGAAAAAGGTTTTTCGTGATATTTGAAGGTTTATACAAAGCTATTCTAGGTCTTTTTTTAGGTTTATGTAATATAAGGTCGAAATTTAGTTTTTCGCGGCATATTTGTATTACCACTTAGATAAATAGTTTGTTACTTTAATAATTTGATTCAAAGGCCGCTTGGAATTTTCGGAACAGCGTTGATAGGGCGGTGGAAAATTTCTATAGGCTTCCATTCGTATTTTTACGTTAAGCTTTTACGGATTTCTAGGTGGTATTACCATTGTTCTTATCGTATAACCTATAGTTGATTTCTGTATCTAAATGCATTTTTAAGTGGTTGTAATACTTAGTTAATATATATAACTACGTAAAGTGGTATATATACCACCTTCAAACCAGCCTCGGTAATATTACAGGCAAAATAACGTGAAATTACAACAGTTTAATATGTAATCCTTTGCTTGTATTAAGTTTTACATGTATTTTTTATGGAGAACGTCGTATAGTTCTCTGTTGTAATTATCGTCTCTATCCTAAAGCCTGGTAAAGTTGGTAAGCTTTATATGGTCGTTCCTATTAGTGGGGAAGTGGTGCGGTGAAAGATTACGGTAAGAGTCGTAGTTGATGGGTATCGATACATAAGGTATATATTGACGTTTTACACCGTTTATATTGTTCACGGGCGGGCTATTTGCTTTGTTCGGGTTGCTTTTGTTGCAGTTGGGTTGGTTATTAACGGTATCCGGAGCGTGGTTTTGTCTTGGTTTTCATTCAAAATTGCGTTCCGGAGAGGGTTCGTATTTAACCCGTGTTATGAATGGTTTTTATAGCACTTTCTCCTTTTCTGTCTATTCTTCCAGCTTTATTTCCACTTAGCAGCGTATACTTAGCCTTGCTAAGCGCTTCTTTCCTTGTATTGGCGGAGTCTTTTCTCGTTCGTTATCTGTTATTTCAAAAAGGCAGTCTTAGCGCTTTTTTTGCTAGTATCGCTTTAAAAACTTTATTTTATAAATTTATTGTTGCTTAATCTTGGTATTTACATAAGTCGGGCCGTTGTTAACAAGGCCCTCATAATAAAGCCATTATTACAACCTATTATATCAATACCTTTGTTTTGTAATTGTTTTTGTAATATTTTGGAGATTGTACCATCGACTACACGCCATGTATTTGTCGTTCAATTTACAAAATCCTCACTAAAATCGTCGAATGAGTTTCGCCTTTGAATGTCGCCATTATAATAGTTGAATATTATATTAATAACGTATGTATTTAGCGAAAAAGAGTCTGAATATTTAATATTACCCCGATTTTGTTGTCATATGTATTAAGGTTAAAATACTTTCAAATGTTATTACCAAACGACGTATTCTTTAATAGGTAATCCATATATTTGTTAGCTTTTGTTAGGTTCGTTTTTAGTAAAGCCATTATTGTTTAAGTTCAAAACGTATTAAAGCGGTTGAGAGAGCGGTTTTTACGTATATTTAAAATGTTAAAGCGGTGTAAATTTTGGTTTTGTGTATTGAACAGGATTAGGGTGCGTTCGGAATACAGTAGTTAAAATAGTTTGATTTAAATGATGAAAAATTAAAAGCGTATAAATATGTAAATGTTAAGTAAATAAGGTTTAACATAACGGTCAAAATGAGGTTTTAACGTTTGACAGTACAAATTAAATTTCAATAGGGCGTAAATGAAGGGTAGCCATAGATTAGCTGAGTGTTTCAAATTAATTCTTAAGCGCTTTTTAAGCGTTATTATAGTTGAGAGACTAGTAAATTGAAACTTTGGAAGTAATAATATCGAAATAGGTGGTGTAAAAAGAGTAAGTAGAGGCTAACTAGGTACTAGGAAAGCGAAAAAAAGTGGGGAGGTGTATGTGTGTAATCCGGTGTATAAGGTTAGGTTTATGTTTAGTGAGCGGTATAGAAGTCGTATTGTAGCCGATATCATTATTTGCGAGCGGTTTTGGTGTTATTTACTGACAGATTTTGGGTTTCGTAAACAGTGTGGATGTTATGTTCTGACCACTTTTGGGCTTCGTAAGCGGTTTACATATTGTATTTAAATCGGACGGTTCTTAATAAAAGGTTTCAAAGCGTAGTAGTTTTGGCTTATGTAGCTTGATACGTAATATGACGCTTTATAAAAAATTACCCGGGTACGTTTAAAGAGTTAAATCGGGTTAACGGATAATGTAACGGGGCTTCTAGTAGACAGGTTACGCATTAGTTAATAATATCGTACTAAAAAATTTTAAAGTCACTCCAACTTTTATGGTTTTATTACGTTTTAGGGTTTAAAGGCGTTCGCGCGTAATTTCACACTCCAGTTTAGGTTTTGTAAGTTGTAGTGTTAAATTAAAAATAGTTGGGACCATTATAACATCCTGTTATAGGTATTGAACTTTGGTTAATTTCATTTTTCCTAAACTATCTGTAATGGACATAGTCGACTACTGATTAGTGTTGGTAGGGTTTTTATTACTTCAACGTAGCGAAAAATAAATCATAGAAATTGGTATCAAAGTAGTAAAGATAAGATATCAAAAGAAGAAAAAGCATTCAGAGAGTACAAGCTACAGGTCAAAGGTTATAAACTTCTTACTAAGGCAGTGATACCTTACCATATACTCTGCTAATCTCCCTTTTAGGCAGTGACACTCTATCGTGCATTCTGCAAATACCAAAGGTAGTTTAAAAGATCATTAAGTCTAAATTAAAAGCCGAGCTTAAACGCTAAGGGATTCACGTACTAAAAGGAAACTTTACTTACTTAGCAAAAACTTTTTTCGAGTTGGTTTAACTGGAAAAACACTTCTAAGACCCTAAACCTTAAGACCCTTAAAAAAAGGAAAAGCGTTGAAGAATTTTGACATCTACATATACCTTTCAGGGGGTTGCTAACTTACCTTTAGCTAAGTTAAGCCTCTTTACACACTGGCGATAAAGAACCTATTAATCTGTTCAGCAGTTTAGTACCCCCACATAATAACGAAAAATACGCCCTTAGTGGCGGTAAGGCACGTAGAACAGCGGCCGCTAACGCGGCCAGAGCTATTAACGTCTGCACTTTATACTAATTAATTAAATAAAATCGTCAGGTCTCCCAAAACCTCCAAGTATCTATCATCCCTTAGCAACTCGGTTGCCAAACCCTTTAAAATCCTTAAAAACTATTCCCTTTTAGATTCGCCTACGCGCGTGAGTCTATCACAGGTTTCATTATAGGGCTTTACCCCTCGAGCCAAGCGATTGGCAATTACTCTTAATACCGTGCCTCGAAGGCCTTAAAGCTTGAACCGCTAGGAAATACTATTTAAAGCTACGATAATTATCGCGACCTTCCTCCAAAAGCTATCAATATAGTTAATATTAATTATAAACTCCTTATGGATTTTGATAAGATTTGTGATAATGTAAGTCAGTATAATAGGAAGCATTATAATCTTTTCAACACTAAGATAATGCCTTTTCTGAATATATGTAAGTAGATAAAAGTCATATTTTTTTGGTCTTTACTTAATATTTCCCGGAATCCTTATAGGGTACGCCAAAAATTACTACCTAATATTTCTAACCTCAATAACAACGTTTCGCGAGGTTTACAATAGTATGAAAGGATACTTTAAGCACGACGTTCACCTTACACAATATTACATAGATTGAGCTACTACGAAGTAGACAACGATAATAATTAAGAAAAAAAAGGAGGCAATACCGATAGATTCATTTCACTAAATGATTAATAAGCCTATGTTGTGTTAGAAAGCGATAGGGAAAGCCTACGTTAGCGAATCCACATTTCGCGAACAGGTATGGGTAGCAATAATAGGTGTTAACGAGTTCGAATACGCTTTATAACGACCAAATGCCATTTGCGAAGGATTTTTTAGCTAGTTACTTTCTTCGTTTGCCACCGTAATAACGCGCATACCAAACTCGTTTGGTATATACTCCCAAGCTGGTAACTTTTTTGATATGGATAAAGAAAACCTTACGGTAGTTAATTACGTCAACCGTAAATACAGGAGCCTATAACGCTTAAGTTCTGACCTATTGACTTCGACTTTAGACTAGAGGCAATAAATACGTTAATACCAATAAGGTTAAGCTTTAGGCGGAACTATTAACCGTAAGCACTATCGTCGTGATAATGGCAAAAGATGCTAAATTTGTGGCAAGTCTGGTTATGAGTTAACTTGGTACCTTTCTGCTGAACGTAATAATAGAAAGGTAGTATAATACGCCTAATACCTTACTACTTTTAAATAGGACTACTTGGATCAAATCGTAGACTTTAAAAGCGATGAGCCAATTAATATCTTTAACGTCTTCAAGCAAATTAAGTGGCACGATGATATTACTTCCGGTACAGCGTAGTAATTAGCTAATTACACTTTCCTGTACTGTTTAGGTGGTAAAGACCCCTGAATTTACCTTAATTAAGCCTCTAACCCTTTACATACCTTTAACCTTCATAATCGTTACGTAAAATATACGTTTTAAGGTATTATAACAAATATAAGGGCAATAAGGTATTTTATAAGAGGCTATTTGTAGTACGTAGTACTATGGAGGGAAAGTACTATAACTACTAAAATTAATCGTTAATATTTTGGTAAGGCTAAAGTTGGCTTTGGCGCAGGTGATTAACTATCATTACTAGGAATAAAGGTAGTTTAAACTATTATGGAAATAGTTACCTTTTACATTCTTAAGTCACCTACCCTTTCTTTCAATTTATTTGAACGATATAAAAACCCTGGGCGTTAACGTCGACGTTAATGTAGAAGAACTGATTAAAAACAACTAGAGGATTCCACTCGCCCTTAAATAAAGACACCTATGGTTTTATTTTTAAGGCTTGGAAGCAGCAGTGTTCAACCTTATAACGCTTGAGATACGTTAACTATACCGGCGTTTCAACTACCTAGCCGTTGACAGGCTACACAAAATCATAAAGTCCGTAGGCCATAACGATATGGAATAATTTGCCTTGGAAGCTATTGAAAGACTTTGCTACCATTATAAAATATATGAATTAGCCCCCCAGAAATTCAAGTTCATATTTAAAAACGATAAAGATTTTAATTACGAGATATTAGTTAATATGTTTTACTTGGATAATAAGCCTGTAGTTTACTTCGTTAATTCCGAACCTCTTTCCACGGGGCTAAGTTTTTAAAGTCCCTTTTAATAAAAGATATATTGGAAACGTTAAGAATACTGTAAATCAACATATATCTGAGTTTACCTGACATCGTTGTCTACGATATCGGTACCAAATTAACGGCAGCGGAGTATTAACAAGATGCTAAGATAATGGATATCCAGTATAAATAGGTACTTATTAAAGCTTACTGGAGTATTGAAAAGGTTAAAGGGGTATACATATTATTTCGCCGATCGTATAATATATTTACGGTGGAAATTAAAAGCTTTACGGATTCGAAGATATGCTTATAAATGGCGGTAAAAGGCCATCAAGATATTAAAAACCCTAACAGCTTAGTACTAACACTTCTAGTTATTGAAACGTACCTACGCCTAACTAGTAAGTCCTCGCCCTCGGCAAGTACACAGAAACGTAGTGCAGCCTATAGCAAAGGTTTAAGGAATCTGCGAAAAGAATAGGTACGCCGCCAGGTTAAAGATACTATTCATACCAGAAACGGTTCATTAACAATCTACATACTTGCTTTAACATTATAAAATAAAGTCCTTTTATAGCGGGAGTTAGGTAAATGAAAAGGCTTATAAAATATTAAGTATCGTAAACTTTAAAGTAATTGTCAAGACAGTTGACAGCCCTATACTTTTCCGATCTATTCAAGTTAAGCCCTATATCAAAGATACTAAAAATAAAGATCCTTAAGCTCTTGAAGCCAAAAACGACCGAGTTAATACGAACCTCCTTTACCCATTATCGAAAAGCCGATAAAACTTCGCCAACGCGAATAGCTCCTGAAAAAGAAAGACGTCGAAAAAAAGGAATAAATACCGGGCCGCATATATAATAATATTTGGATAAGTAAAAAGGAGAAGGATAACGAAGACTTAGAGGTAAAGCTCCGGGTATAAGGGATTATTAAAACCTTCGGCAAACTCTTTAAAAAACGATAAGGTTGAGATTAACGGCTTACTAACTTGAGGGGTTGTATAATTAGTGCCGAAAACTGATTTCAACTTTTAAAACCCGAACTTTACGATTTTTAAATCGAAGATTATTCTCGGGGTTAAAGGTAAGACTACAGGGCGGCCGTACAAAAAGTTACGACTAATCGATTAAGGATACGACTATAAAGGTAAGGACTGGATCTTTATGTAATAGCCAACGATTTAGAAAATTAGCTAGTGCCTGTTGGTCGGTTTAACAACAAGTTTAATAGCTAAGATTAAAGGCAAGTTTACGCTTAATGGCCATAATAAAACGTAAGCTAATACTTAGTTAGTAACAAATTTATATCAGATTGTATTATTAGAATTACTACAAGAACTCCATACTACTTACCTTTTAGATACGGTAATGTAATGTATAAAGTCATTATAGGGATTAGATAAAGCAAATGTTTATTGATTTATAACCTATTGATCGTACTTTAAATCCCGGCGAGTAATAAAGTCTTTTACATACAACCTGTATTTACTAGTAATGTAGAAGGAGAACTTTGGCGTAGTAGGTACGTAAACTGATAATACCCTTTTCTTCGGAACAGCTAGCTTTAAAGCATTGGAATAGTAAGCAATCGAAAACTCTAAGTTTTAGAATTACAAGCCGGTAACTACGTTGACTAAAGGCAGTTAATTTGAAATCAATGGATCATTAATCCGTATAATTTGTGTTGATACTGGCTTTAGTTTTTATTTGAAGGGTTAGGTTTCTATTTTAGCTATAATTAATAAGACTGACAAGACTAAGGTTTAACGGTATTTAGAATAAAGTATTGAAGGTAATTTTATTATTATCATATTCTAAATAAAAGCGTTTTACAACTTATCCATCGTAACGTAAGTATAGGAGCTAACGGATAAAAACTTTCATCGGTTAAATAAAAGGCAAGAATAGTAAATGCAAAACTTAGATCAAAGAATCAATATAGTTCTAATCGACCTATTAACGGTCAAGTTAATGATTTTAACAGACGGGTTCTTTGTAAATAACACCGACTTATCTTTACAGATTGGCTTCCTAATGACCTTCGTTAACGAAGATAGATGTGAAGACCAATTAAATATTATCGGCAGCCTAATCTACTAGACCTCCGTCAAGTCTATGAGAATTACTCGAAGCGTACTAACATCGAAGGTCTACGATATAATGGCAGGCTTTGATATAGGCATAGTAATATGGAAAACCCTTAACCTTATTACCAGGTAACTAAAGATTCCTCCTATCTCGGTAATAATCTGTACCAACTTAAAAAGCCTCTTTAAATTCCTTTTAAAGCTCGGAACCACCAGTAAAGAACGTTTTATAATCGATGTAATAATACTTTGTGAAGACTGCGAATGGAGGGAGATCAAGGAGTTCCTATGGATCGATAGCAAAGATAACCATACTGATGATATAACTAAGACATCGCCAAAAAAGGCCCTGTAAAGGTTTATGGATAACAATAAGCTAACTATACGCATCGAGATCTACGTTGATCAGCTACTCAGAAAGCCTAAATCACGTGATGGTGGATAAGTATATGTTAGAAAACTGGAAAACTGCCAGGGAATTGATTATTTGGACTTATTTGATTGGTACAGTTAAAGTGGAAAGTGGAGGCTTATAGAGAGTTGGGCGGAAGAAGTTTTTATAGGAAATGATAAACTCGGATCTTGGAGAAACAAAGCAATCAAGGTCAAATAGTGTCAATTTGTATGAAATTGGGTGCAATTCAGTATAGGAATCAACTGAATTTGATGGGGTTCTAGCCAGTTAACGAGGAGGAAATTTAATGGTAACCGGAAAAGATTGGTTAACCACATTAGCGTGCGTGCACACACTAAAAAGCCGCTAGTATTGGAATAGTATTATATGAAATGCAGTAGGTCAACTTTACTGTAAGTAAAGTTAACTATACTATAATGCAAGTTAAGCGTATTGCGTTATAGAAACTTACCGCATTGGGTGTAAGTTGAGTGCAGCACAATGCAATTTACTCTAGGGTACGGGCCAAGCAATTGGCTATACAAATTACAGTGCACACCGGCTAGCGGTCTGTCAAACCTAGAACAATAAATCCATCACTTGACCAATGCAATACACCTATTACTTCGAAGACCAATCGAATCGCCAAAGTTGCAACGTCTAAGGCCTACCAATATTTACTCTATTTATTGAAGACCAAATCAAAAAAAAAAAAAAAAAAATCATAAACAGCTTTTTTATTAATGACACCAAGCTGTCGTTGCAAATCAGATTCCTTATAAAGATCGTTAAGAAGAATTCATTATAAGAAACTCAGTTTTTAATTATAATGAACCCAATTTATTAGATTTCTATTAAATATCACAATATTACGTAAAAAGTGTTTATTTCTAAGTTTTACGGCATATTATCCAGATTTAATATAGGTATAGCAATATAAAAATCTCTTAATATTGCTACTCATTAACTGAAGATCTTACCTATGCCGGTCATGATTTATACCAATTCGAAAAGCCTATTAAAATGTTTTTCGAAACTAGGGATATTTACTAAAAAAAAAAAAAAAAAAAAACGCCTGATAATCAACGTGATGACACTTTGAGAAGCCTACGAAATCAGGGAAATCGAGGAATTCAGAGGAACTGACGGCAAAGATAATCCAGCGTACTTCATAACGAAATCGTTACCAAACAATGCTTTGGAAAGGGCTACATATAGCAAAAAGTTAACTATTCGTATCGAGAGCTACTTTAAGGGGCCACCTGTAAAAATAAAGTCACGTGATGAGAAATAGAGATGAGAGTAAAGAGACTTTGGAAAACTGGAAAACTTCTAGGGAATTGAAGCTGGCGACTTGATTGATTGATATAGTTAAACTTAAGATACGCACAAATTTGTGGCGAAAAACTTGTGTACATGAGTTAATGAAGTCAGAATTCGGAACCTTCGGATGAAGAAAGGTAACTGGAGTTCATTTATCTACGCAATTTATAAGGGGTTGGCCGGTTAACAAAAAGGTTGTTTAGAGACAAACATAAATAAGTAGTCCATCACATTTGCATACGAATACAAAACAAAAAGCCGCTAGAGTTAGAATGGAAGTAATTGTAATAAATTCAGTCAATTGTACTGTTAACTAAGTTAAATGTAGTAGTTGCAAGCTAAATTTATTATTTTTTGGGTTAACTATATTGATTTTCAAGTCAAATACAATATGTGCCTAATTGAAACTAAGGATCGAGCCAAGCCATTAACCGTACAAATTAATAGGTAAACCAGCTAGCGGTCGACCAAACCTAAATAAATATATCCACCAATTGACCACGCAATACTACTGTTACTTCGGCCACAACTCGAATCGACAACATTGCGATTTTTGAAAACCTATAAAGCAACGAATATAAATAGGGAATAAATTATTGGTATTACGGGAATAAGACTAACTAACTGAAACTAGGTATAAAACCTATCAAAAATAACTTCAACGCACGGACCACAACATGGTTTGTATATGAATCGTAGCTATATACAACTTTTCAAATTAAAGTTCAACAATTGTTATATTAAGGTTCTATTTCCAAAGATTCAAAATAAGAATAAAAAAGAGAATGTATTTCAGTCCAAATGAAAATGGGTTTTGTACAGTTTCATTGGATTTGTTATATTTGAGTATATTAATAAGGTGCGGCTTGCAGGTTGACCATTGTTTTTATTAAGCGGTCTTTCACATACTTTCTACACATTTACTCACGTATATTAATAGGTTTTTATTAATAAATGGTATCAATGCGTAACTTTAACTTTAGATCGCTTATGTTATTTATGATTCGCTTTCACTTTACTCGATTAAAATTTCATTCAACATTGCCTATTACAATTATTTACTTTATTTAATTAGTCTCAAATTGTTTGTTATTCATTTTGTCGTCGCTTAAATGTATTTTGTATCGAATTTTCCATTGCAACAGAGGTAAATACGAGTTGTTGTTGAGTATTGGAATACTCGCATTATTATGACTTGCTAAACCTTATTTATTTACATCGCAAATGTATCTCATTCAAGTTAAAATTACGTGGTCATTTCTTCGCATATAAAAATATCGATATTGTCGTAATCAGGTAAAAGAATAGTGTATGAAAATAGAAGATTAACTTGTTGTCGAGTTTGCTGTATTATATTGTTTGGGTTGAAAGTTTCAGGTTTTTGAGAATCAATGGATAACATTTTTGGGGTTCAAAATTCAATGCTATTCTCAATTAATACACCAAGTTAATTGTGCTTATTATTTAATACTATGTGAAATTTTCCCATAAATCTACTTATATTCAATCTGTAAAGTATTTTAGGTTTGATTGTTTATATTATTTGGGTTCAGTATGTAAAGTGATTTTGGTTCGATGTTCGATATAATTCGAGTTTGATGTTTAATGTTATTCGGATTTAATGCGTTAAGTTTTTGGCGATCAATTTTGAATCTTATTTTTATTTGATGGGTTTTTAGGGGGTCGCATATATGATTTTATTTTCGTTAATCTTGTAAGGTTGATTAAACTTGATATTTCATGTACTTTTGATTTGATGGATAATATAATTTAAGTTTTACGAGTGAAAATATCATTTATCATCGAATATGTAGATGTCATGTTGATTATAACTATATAAACAAATCTAGAAAAAGTTGTATAAGTCTAAATGAAGTGAAAGGATAGAAATTCTCATAGAGGTAGCCTTACAGGAATACGAGTAGCTTTGCTAGCCACAAGTTATTGATGTACCCAAAAGAATGACATCCTATTGACTTCTGTAAAAACTATTTTTTGTCTGTGCTTAAATATCAATTGATAGAAGATGCTAAATATGCCTAAAAATTCTATTAATACATAATATATAAAAATTATTATTCATAAGGTAAATGAAAAACAATACAATTCAAATAATAAGCTACATTATAACAATATTATTATATAGGTTTTGAAATTGATACATAAATATATAACATCTACTTAAACTCATTTGTTACTATATTTATATCTTTAAAAATAGTAATATTTCGTTTATTTTATATGTTATGCATTCTATTTATTATTAGTGATTCGTATAGCGATTTCGAATATTGAATTCGTTTTCTAAGCGAAAAACTTGTATCAAAAAGAAAATAGCCTTACAATTCATAATATTAATGCTCGAATCAATTATGATGAAATTAGAAATCGGTTTTATTTCAATTTTGAAGGCTTTTCATAAGAGAACCACTTTTGGAATAGGTGAATAAATTTGGTAATTAAGAGCACGTTGATGGTAGGCCGCCCTCACGGTCACTCTTATCAAATTTCCCATTCATTTTCTTTTTTTCTATATAAAACAACTATTTCGTTTCATATAGCAATTGTAATCAAATTTTTATGTTCATTTACATTTATAGATAATTCTCTTGCATCTACAAGTTAAAATAGAAGCGCTATGCATCCTAAATCAGTGTTTACCGACGCTGTATATATTCAAGCCCTGTAACTTCGTACTCGGCAACGATTTTCGAAACAGTATCGTATGTAATAACGGCATATACATCAATGATGTATATAACAAAGCAATATATAGGTACGATACTTCTATATATAGTAATAACATATATATCAGTATCGAGAATACTAACATCGTATTTTCCAGGCTATGTATACCTGAATTATAAATCTCTGCATTTTACAATACCGTATGTAGAAACGCCGTATACAACAACACCGTACTTGATTACGTTATAAACGGATACGGCGCTACTATTTGTAGAAAATGTCGCAAAACCAGGTTTCTGTTCTCCAAAAAAAAATTATATGAACGCAAATATAAAATCTATCAAATGAAAACCCTAATTTCATGAAAAAAAAGCTGAAACTTCCGCAAAACTTATTAAACCATAAAATTTATACATGAAGATACAAGTAATATCATGAATCTTACAGATCAATTACTATCACCCTAAAACCATACACCACTTTTTACCTATTATTTAATTTCTTATTATGTTGAACACATATTAACTCTATATATTGACACGCAATAGAGAATGATAAAACTATACCTTTTATTAGAAGGACCAAACTGATATACCTGATTATATTACGAAATGATACTAAATTTAAGTAATCTTTTATATTATTACAGCACTTTCCATTCTAATTTCTACTTTTTCTCCTCGAGTAGATAAAATTTCCTACCACAACAAAGAATTTCGGCTTAAATAAGCCTTATATCAGGTTGAATTGCTATGGAGTCTACTGTATCGGCGTTCGGACAATTCCAGCCTTAAATATTAGCTTTCAAGCCTTCAACTGAACCCCTTAGGTCGAAAAATAAAACTTATCGTGATATGATTTTTGAAACTAACTAACCGCTTTATTTAAACAACAGAAAACGTAAAAAAACTATTGATGGGAAAAACGTAGGTTACATAACGGAATAATAGAAGTAACTTCGTTATGAATAGTTCAAAATATCTCTATACTCTTATTTTTCTACTTTATGCTAAGTTTCATCATCATGAATGTGATTTCTTCAACGTGTATACTATGTTTCAATCACGTTATAAACCTAATAAAACTATGATAAGCAAGAACAAACAAAGATTTTTATGAAAAGACACGAAACTTCCAAAATAACCTCTATTGTTGGAATAAAATTTAAATACAGCACAGTCAAGTCAACTTTACTATAAGTAAAGTTGATTGTACTTACTGCAAATTGACTGTAGTTTGTGGGATTTGAATACACTGCACTTGAATTATAGTGCATTAGGTACCCACTTCAATGCGGGGCACGGGCCAAAGCCTTTGGCTATATAAATTAGCATGCAGACCGCCTAGCGGTCTGCCAAACTTAGAACTTGCGTCGTACTTTCAACCAACATCAATGCAACACCAGTTACTTCGATCACAGTCATTCGAATCGACTATGTTGCAACAATAAAAGCCTACCAACATCTATTGTATTGGATAAGATAAAAACAAAAACTCGGGGACAAAGTTTAAAGACTATGAAATAGCTAACCATTAACCAAATAATCCAGGAACAAGTCTATTCAATTTCGGATTTGTGAAAATAATACAAATACGGAATCAATTTGATAGAAAAGTATGCGTGATTTGACGGTATTAATATTACTTTTATAACGTTATATAACTTTGGTCAGCAGGTTAAATCGTATAATAATACCGTCAATACTTTAATCTTGTTATTATCATAAAAAAACATTTTAAAGTCAATAAGTAAGTTGATGTAACTAACTTTATATAGGCTCAATGTCTAGATATACATAGACATCATAATTTTTGAAAAATTGGGAATAGGTTTGTAGATTTCAATATAATATCGTACTTGGTAGTTTTCGTTCTAAATGAAACTCCGGCTCGAATAATCTCGGCATAAATAATTGAGTCAAGCTTGGAGAACTGTATTATAAATTCAATCTGTTTCACTGAAGCGTTTATTTTGAATTCCTCATTCGAAAAATGTTCAAGTGTTACCTTTCAATATTCTGATATGTATTCTCCAAATTTGAGAACGAATTGATTCCCCGAATTGAAAATAATACAACGTACGTATCTCTACAGCTAATAAATGTTTATTATGAAATACTAATCAAATATATACATCCAAATTCAATTAGATCTGTAATAGAATATATTTTTATTAGAAGGTAATTTACGGGCCCAATATAAAAATACATCTACCTTTAATATATGTATGGATGTTACAATGTAATATAATTCATGAAAATACCTTGTTAGTTCTAGAAAGGTACAACCAAAGGTTATAGGAAGCTAAAGGATCAAGATTAATCAAGTTTATATAGTGATAAAGTTGTTTTCTTGAAATGAATGATATAATATTGTATATAAACTTGGACTATTGATAATTAAGTCTAATTCATCCTCATTTAATAAAGATAAAGTGCTAAATTATTATCATATCATAATTTTATCATATTATCTCGATATACATAAGTGATTCTTGTCAGGTATCACGTATTTTCCGATGTAATAAATAAGATGTTTGATAAATTAAAAGCCCTTGTATATAGCGCAAATACTATTGTAAATGGTAGAAAGTTACTTCGAAATTGCGTTATTCCTATAAACGGTTACTATGTTAAAGATGAAATCGTTCTTTGAATAGACGGCGTTTATTAAATTATTTATAAATCAATGTTTTCCCGGAGATTAATACTATTCTATGAGCAAGCTTAAATTCATTAAAGATATTATAGTTTCAAACTTGACGGGTAAGTATAATAAGCCCTCCGAATTCAATGAGGTTATTATTGAAAATTGTTTTCGCGACATAGTTATTGGGTTATCAGTTAGAAAGATCCAACCAAACCGCCATCCTTTTGGACTAGTAAAGGATTCAGCAATGAAATCCTAGTAAAATTTGAATTGTTAAACCTAACATTGACTACAAAATTTCGTCCTTATAAAATACTAAAGATCTTATTATTACTTGCTTGTTGATAAGCTTTTAGACGTCGCAATGTTGTATATTCGATTCGATGGAAGTAACAGTAGTATTGCATTGCTAAGTGGTGGATGTGTTACTTCTAAGTTTGGAAAATCGCTAGCCCCTCTGTATACTAATTTGTATGGGCTAGTGCTTCGCTCGTTCCGTAGTTAGAATTGGGAACCTACTCTACTTGACTTTAAGTTAGTATAGTTAACTTGGTTGTACTGCAATTAACTTAACTGCACTGCAATTGATCTGCTAGAAATAGCAGTCATTAATGTTCTAGCTAAAGGTTTGAATGGTTTATAAATATTTTGGTATATTCAACTAAAAGAACGGTTTTCGGGAACCTTTCAAAATAGCTATTATATTGGTAAATCATGTTTGGCACATTTTTCCATTATCTAGTATTGGAATAATATTATTATTGTTGATTGACTGCGACCGCATCATTTTCGAGCATAGTCTTTGTAGCTTTCTCTAACCGTAAAAAGCGTCACAAGTCCCCTTCAAGTTTGATTAAATTATGATTGAGTATTAAAATATCAGTATTACTATTAATAGCGTTTAGATTAACTGTAATAATGACCGTGCCCACTTCGAACTCGGATTTCATAGTAGCAAATATAGGGATACTGTGATATTTATACAGACAAAAGACAAGGGTATAGAAATAAGAGGTTTTCGCATAATGTAATTGCAATGAAGGATTTTATTTTCTATATAGGTATGTACAGCGTTTTTACACGAGTTTGTATGGATTTAATAGGTAAATTGAGACAGCGTTATAATATAAATTTATACGACATTTCTATATGGAATATTACGCGTTATGAAAGTAAATACACGGTTGTTACGTATACGTATATTAGTAATACAGGAAAACACAAACCAATTATGTGAACTTATACAACATTATTGTGCAGACCTGTACGGAATTACTAGGTAGATAGATACAGAGCTACTCCGCAAATTCATACGTGTTATAAAGGTATATATAATGTTATACGAATTTGAATGACGTAGTTATATGGAATTATACGGTGTTAATATGTGGATAAACACGGCTTTGTTATGTAAACATGTACAGTATTGCTACATAAACTTTCACAGTGTTTTTATATGGATTTACAAGTGTTTTACGGGAATACGACGTTGTTGTGAAAATATGGCAGCGTTGCAATGCGGGTAAAAACGGCGTTAGTATACAAATTTTCTGAACTTTACTATGTAAACTTGAGAGATGTCATTTTTTAGATTTTTGTAAAGTTTTAATTAGGTTCAATATGTAAACCTTATGAAGCTCAATATTTAAAAAATTATTTTTAAATGTAAGTCGAAACATATTTATCGTCTCAATTTAGAAAAATATCAATAAGCAGTAACAAACGAGTAACTAATATAAAGGAATTGATAATGAAACAGGTATAATTTCCAATTCCGCTTGTTCCTAATGTATCAAAACCTACCAAACATATTCTACCTATGTTTTACCCATTTTTGTAGAGTTAAAACCTGTTCTCTTCTTTATAACAACTGAAAATTTGAAATAACGTTCAATACTTGAAATTAAATCCGTATTGAGCTTATTTTTTGAAATATTCCTCGTACTAATCAAATTATGATTCGATCGAATGTTTGAAATGAAAAGCTGGAAAATAGACGCGTAAAATATGACTTAAATAACAACATAATAAAATTTAACAGGTATGCTATATTTTACTGTAACTTTTTAAATAACTTAATTGTTTCCAAACTTTGCCTCACGCTTATAAAAGTGTTTTTTTTCCACAGAACAGCGATTTACTCATAACCTGATTGATTTAATTTACCGTATTAATACCGTTACCCGTGCAATCATTACTCATTTCATCAATGAAATTATTATAAATCATCTTTCAGTTAAGTTAAGTAAGCTTTCCGACGTATATAAAAATTTTATATTGATTTATAACTATATCCATCCCTTTGTCAAATTTTCGAAACTTAAAAAACCTCTTTTTATACTCAAAATGTACTTGGAAAATGTTGTTACATCTTTAATTGTAGCTAAACTATTGGTTCGAATCGTTGATCAAAGTAACCAAAGCATAACATTTGGTAATGTGAGTTTATCTTCATTTTGTGAGAATGTTAGCTAGTCTAAATATTGTTTTGTATGTGTTATAGCTTAACCCATGTCCCAAATTAAATTTGACGTAGTTTTATCATGATATTAAGGACTTTTTTTTTTTCTACTTGTTCATATTCCGATTTATACAATCTTAGTAACGATAATAAAACCATATATTTTCGTTGGGTATTTATCTATCAATTTTTCTTTCTTTTCATATGTATGAAAATTTCATTACGCATAGATAACTTATAATTACACGCATCCATAATATCTGATCCTAAACAAGTATTTGAGTATAGTAACAAAACCATAAAGTTTTGCGAATGACGATAACAGCTAATGCATTACCCATATTGACTTCAGAATATTTCAATTTATCTTCTTATTCCGGTTCATCATTATTCTGTGACAAACCATCTATGTTATCTTTTAACCGAATAATACATGATTGGTTATTTTAAAAAATTAGAATACTCCGTTAAATGTTTATTTTTCTATTTTCATTAACTAATTTTTATTTCCCGTTAATTCATATGAATTTTTCTGCATCATGAATGTTATGTACGACTTTTGAAAACATTACATTTGTTATAAAAATTGTTTTATTTATCATTGTAAACTTTGAAACTATTTGTGTAAACTGCGGCAATTGGTACAAATGAAGATTGAAATTAAATGATTCGAATTATTCAATAAAAAATTCAAGTATATCATTGGTTACTATGCATATATCAAAGCCTATAATAATATTTCAAACCTATAATATGTTTATATAAATCATGACGTTGCTAAATTTAATGAATAAACAGTAAACCCCGTTATAAACACTAGGAAACTACACATGTAACTTTTTCTTGACCACTAGAGTCACGAAAAACCGAACCTAAAACATTATGTTAGCATTGTTAATGAATGATTTATTCGTACAAATTATGAAATTTATGGTTATCAAATGGATCCAAACCATCTACATTGATTTATTCAAATCCTTTCTTTATATTTCACTAATTTCATTCAACTTTGTTCAATTTTTATCATACGAATAGTAAAATTTAAATACAACTAATAAGTTGAAAAACAACTGCGGTTAGGAAAGCTTCGTAATATAGGTGCTCCCTATGCGCTAATTGAGATATCACTTGACTTTAGAACCGTCGGTTTTAAAGATTTTATTCAAACTAATACCTTGATTTTTTCTTCAAATAAATTTAGGTACATACAACAGATATTAATACCATAGGTATGTATTAAAGATTCGTTTAAACCTTGTTACATATATTTAAGCTCAATATTCATTACCTTGTATTTTTACAGTTTCCTTTTCATGATGTCTTGCAACTTCAATATCATAAAATTTGATGAACTTTAAGAAATAGGATCCATTAATTCATATTTATACCGAATCAAAATATTCTCCGTTTGTAATTATTAAGCTAGAGTCTTAAAATCAAAATTTCTTGTTCAATCATATTTTTAAGTTCTATGATTATGGAAAAACCCAATTAATACCTTGCGAAACAATTTTCGGACAGTTTAAATATAACTGATTATTGTAATAGGAAGATATTTACTATGAAATGTCATTAGATAATTTAAATAATATCATCCATTAAAGATTGAAAGCAGATACGGTATATGTTCACGAAATATCATGGATGTAAGAAGTATATATACTATGTAATTTAACGGTTAAGTTAATTAATATTAAAAATATTACAACAATGAATCTTTAATTGATTACGTTAATTATAGATGATTACATGTGGGTTCATTTATTTCTTTATCGCTGTATTCTTCAAACATTCATCTTGATTATTCTAACGGTTTATCCGTGGATTCTCCTTTCATTTTGTATATTGTTTTTGATTGAAAATATCTATGATTCATTCGTGAAAATATTCCAGTATCGCTAACTGGATCACATTATAGATAAGCATTTCTTGGATTTCAAATACATATCTTCCTTTGTATAACTTTTGGTAAGGTCTCTATTCACGTGGATATAAATGAAGAATAATCGTAAGATTGATATTGTAGTAAAGATAGATGACACATTAGGAAGAAGCATTCTGGAGAGTGTACGCTACGGATGGGAGGTTATAAACCTATCATCCGGGCAATAGCCCTTTTGCTAAAAGCTCCAGAATACCCCTTTCAGACCGCTCCACGCATAATACAACTTACTCCTTGTAAGAGTGTAGCCTGAAGCGTGACGAGTTATCGTACACACTACTAGAAACCAGCTTGTAGTATAATGGACTTCCACTTGGCTTATGTATACTAGTTGTAGGGGTATATAGTAATATCCACACAGGCAATCTTTTCTTTTTTCTTTGTATATTCCATTCCCATAGTCCAATAACGATAGTATCATTATAAGGAGTTTGTATATATAGTTTCATAGTAATGGTATAATTATAGAATAATTTGTAAAGGTTGAAATTATTAGCTCTTATAATAACAGTGTGGCTACAGTACCAATTGAAAAGGTTTAAATTAGTAATTCCTATCCGCGGTGGTTTTAAAAGGTTAGAACTATTAATTCTTTGCCGCTGTAATGATTGTAATGAATGCTTGATTAGTGTAGTTAATCGGTAGCAACATGTTTATTAATAACGTTTTTTGTTATTTCGGATAGGGGTATAATCTTGTAGGTGTTTAAAAGTGATTGAATAAGGGTAATTACGCTGTTAAGTATTATAGGTTGGTATAAAAAGATATATCGCTATCGTTCCAGGTAAAAATTCTTTTTTTTCCTCTTAAAGGCGCGTACCTAAAGCTAATACAAGTCTATATTTTAACTCAACTTGATCTTTATTTCAATTGATCAATCCAAACCGTCCCGATAAGTAGGTTACTCTACTAATACCCATATAATAACGTTACATTTGAATAAATACCGCGTAAAAATAGGCTAGAAAGGCGCCATTTGGCGCGTAAGCGCCGCCGCACCGCTGCGATTGCCGCTACCATCATTAATACCACCACTATTATCATCAGTAGCCCGCCCTCGTCGGGAATTATTTCGTCTACAACTACTTTCCCGCCGGCCTCACCATA
>JASMMZ010000011.1:12247859-12360196 GCA_038502455.1 Anisogramma anomala | reverse complement strand
TCGCTGTTTTCCTCTCAGCCTCGCCCTTTTCCGCTGCCGCCGCTACCCCTAACCCTTTCTTTTTTCCTCCTCCCTCTTTCCCCCCTAGTGCTTAGAGGAAAGAGCGAGGGGCTTTTAAGGTTATAAAACTTACATTTTTTTCGCGGGAAAAACTCCCATTACCCTCGGGGCCCCCTGTTGTCGTAAATATAGCCTAGCAGAGCTTTGTTGCGGTTCTTATTCCCTACATCAATATATTTATATACCATTAATATTCCGTTAGATAAAGAGTACGAGGCGGACCTGTTTGGTCGCCTCGAGCTCCGTATCGCCAGGTTACGCCACGAAGCTTATTTGACGCATAAGGCGTTAAAGTAGCGCACCCTATTTCGTAACCCTGGGCCACCAATAGACAAGCCTTTCGTACCGTATATCGCGTCCGCAGCCGCGTGCAAGTTTATTAGCGATTGCTACGAAAGTAGGGGTCGGTTGGCCCGTTATTACTATTATGAATGGATTGGTAACGAATATGCCCCCATTTCATTAGTCCTAAAGCCCTAGGCCGAGGCCTTGTTACGCGCCCACCGGCTTTATATTAAATTTCAACTAATTTTCAAAAATCCACATTTTTAGAAAAGATATGTTCGGGGCACTTCGAAAAACAATTATAGTCGTAAATAATTAAAATAAGCTGATACTAATTAGTAATAGGCGTTAACTAGCGAACCACGGAGTCGATAACCATTATTACCGCCTGAAAGAGGTGCCAGCGTATATATTACGTGGGCGAGTTCGACAACGTTATTTCGTGTCACCATAAAGAGGGTAAAGACCCCCCTACGCCTTTGCCTAAGGGTATACAGCCTAAGGCGTAGGGCCACCTTCTCGCTGATGCTGATAACGGCGTCGATAACGATGATAGCGATGGTGTTAGCAGAAACGGGGAAGGTGACAGAGAGGATAATAGAGATGCGATGGCGTTCTCTTCTCCCTTGTCTTTTAATATTAATTAGCTGCCCCTTACGACCGGATTGGTATACTTGGTTATAATACAGTACATTGAAAAGTAATACGATTTCTTCTTACAAAAATGATCTTAATACAAGGAGTAAATATAATAATGAAAGCTTCAAAGTATATAAAACAAAAAGAGATAATATATTACAAGGGTAAAGATTTCGTGGATTCAAACAGAAAAAGGCAAATTATGAAATATACAGTAAGGCTGAAATACTTAAAAGAAAGTGTAATATTATATTAGGAACGACTCGGATTAATAGATTGAAATAAAGGTAAATTTATAACGCTGATACAGATATCAGTTGTACACCGTAACACTAATCTGGGATCGATGTGAATAGTAAATCTAGGACTATGTAAAAGTGTAAAATAGAATGAAAACATAGGATATTGTATATCAACTCTATTGAAGTCATAAAATGTTTTTAACAACACCAATAAATAACGTAAATGTCGATATAAACGTTTTGAACGTTTCGTTTAGTATAACTTTAATTATTACGTCCGCTGGCTTCTATTTCCAATTGATTTACCGCGTTTTCTCGATTTTCCGACGCTTATATAACCTACATATTTCCATAATATCGATTATCAATCGTTTTTCTGTTCATAATACCTAGCTTAACCAATTATTAATAAAGTGAAGAAGAGTTAGTGTATATAAGGAGAGGGATAAGGTGTAAACCAAGGTTGAAAATATTTATCCGGATCGTTATTACTATAGTAATATCCAAATCAAAACCATAACTATATTATCAATTTCCGAAGCAAAGACGCTTTTCATAACCCGTTTACACTTGGTAAAACTTTAATAAATAATATTTTAATGAAGCCTAAAGCCGTTTCGAGCCGGCATTTCATTGTTAAAAAAGAAAACGAATTTTATTTACAAATTGTAATCATTATTATTGGAAAAAGAGCCGTTAGTAAAAACAAACACCTTTGTAATACGTATATTCAATGGTATAAACTATCAGCCGCATTTTGAATTACATATTTACCCCATGATGCGCTTATTGAATTCCTTATATATATCTTTTAATAAAGTAAGTTAGTATTACGTGGTTACTGAAGTTGTAAATACTATTTTAGTTTGTATTACTAAAGTTATCTAAATGTTACGTACGCGTTGGCATTTGTATTCGACGGCCCGTTTTACGTTATCCAAAACGATAAGGGTAACTTTATCGAACTACCCTTTTTACATAAAGTCCAAAAGACTATTTCGAAAAATAATAATGAAGTTGTTAAAATGACTTATATGGTTCTTTGACAAATACGTTTTAGGTTTTTCTTTTAGACCGGGATTTATAAGTTTCTTTTTTTTAGATAAAAAAAAACGATGTATTACATAGCGTCAGTATGTTGTCCGTTTATGAACCTGTTGGTATAAAGCCTTTAAAACGGGTTGTTAACACTAATAGACACGGGTTAAATATTGAATTAGTTATTCCAAACCGTCTTTCATAATATCTTTAGTAAATATTACACTAATAAACACCAGCTTTCGTTAATCCATAGAACGGTTTTATTATACATAGAGTCTTTTTAAATAAGTGGTATTTTTTAAGATTTATAGGCATATGGGCGTAAATACGTCATTTAAATCGCTTTTTGAAATGTGTATATGCTGAAGTAATATTATGAAGTTTAATATATAGGCTGTAAAGTATATTAAAAGAGGTTGAAAATACAAAATCCAGTGCTAGCTAGCCCGTTTTAAGGTGGGAGACTAGGTTATAATATCCTTTTTACCGTCGTCTTTATATCCTTTTATAACTAGGTGAGTCTTTTCGTAAGGTTTTACGGTTTTAATTTTAACATCTTAAACGTGGCGAGTAGGAAAAGGTTATAGACGCCGTAAATTGTGAGGTCGAACCGTTCAAAGCGAAATACACCTTGGTCGATTAAGTTAAAGATTTCTGTTTAGGAAAATTATTTAAACGGAATACCTAAGTTAGTAATAATGACGTCGTAGCGAAACTCCAAGTTAAACTCGCGGTTTTCTATCTCCATTTAAATAATAAAGAAGCCTCCAGTAAAGGAACCGGAGTTTCTTTTTGGTTTTCAAACAAAAAAGACGGCTTCGGCAACAAGGTATTGGTAGGGTTAATATAGGCGAATCGTCTTCATTTAGTAGAAGTAAGCCGAAAGTGTAATTAAAGGGGTGGGATAAAACTGGGAGAGGTTTAAATTTGTCGTTCTAAGGGGTATTCCGTCGGTGGTTCTGGTAAGACTACGGTTTTTAGTCGCTTTTCTCTATTTCTTTTTTATACTTTGTATTATCGTCTAAGAAAACAAACTCGTACTATTTGGTAGATTAACAAATATATTATATCCCCTCAACCCGTTAATCTTTCAAAGGATAGCCTATCTATCATCAATTTTACAAATCAGGATCTCAGATTGTAATAATAGGTCTAAAACAACAGTTCTACGTGAGCTATTACTTATAATTAACGCTTTAAAAACGTAACGCTGCTATGTATTTCGCCACAGTATTTGCCATTTATACGGTAATGAGCGAAGGTATAAAGTTTATATAAATCATTAGGCGGACACTTAAAATAAAAACATAAGGATAAGTCCACTTGGGCCGAAAGTACTATTAAAAGCGCTAACCGCTAGCTATAGGATTAATCCCTTAAAACTGGAACTTTTAGGTTTTTAGACAACATTATATATACTCCTTTAAACGATTCATAATATTATTTACACTTGTTACTAATCTATAGTACTTTTATATATCTGTTTTTATATGTTTCCTACGATCTTAATCTTAGTACCCTACTTTATGAAGTTGAAGGATGCATTGGCGTCGTAGGTAATTGAATTCGAAGGCCCTTAGTAAACGTTTTACCAGTAGTTAACTAAAACGTCCCAGTAATTTGTAACGGAAACATTTCGTGAAAACTTACTAGCTTAAAATAATACTACCTCGTTGACAACGTAAAATACTAGTTAGTTATTTAAATATATAATATTAATAATCACCTTGTAATTAAAGTCCACGTTGTCCTAAAAGTGGAGTTTAAACTGTCATAAGGCCTGTAAATATAGTTGACATATATGGTAAAACATTTTAATAGTTTTAAGTACGTTTTTGTCTATATCCATATAACTTACGACGTAAAACAGTCGTAGAAATCGTTTTGCAACCGGGTATTCGAATTGGCGGTATAGTATCCGTAATTTATGCTACGTTAAGTAACTAGCCTTAAGTATACGTACTTCAGAGAAAAATTATAAGAATCCAAACTTAAATTAAAGTGGTACGAATACGTTATCGGCATCGCAGATAAGCTAATCAATCCTATTCCAGACTTTAATTTTGAAATCATTTATAAAAACTAGTAAAGGTTTAAGTAGGATTTACAAGTTCACTATGTAAAATTTAACCGGTTTGAATCGCGTGTTTATAAGAACCGTTTTAAGTGGCGAAGTTTTACATTTACTCAATGAAAACTTTTAGTATTTTCTTATTCAGTTCAATTAAAACTTTGAAAACTTAGTTACAAACCTGTCGAATTATCGTTTTCCATCCTTTAAGATTTCGGTTACACTATTGTTAGGTATATTACCCTGAAATCGGTTTCCGTATCTGTTTAAAAACGTGAATAATAACGCTATATAGGCGTTTAGCACTCCGTTTACGTAGTTCAAACCTGAAATATGTAAAAAGGAAGCGTTTTCTAAACCTGTAAAAATGCGTTGGACGGTTTCGTCTTTTTAGGCTATGAAGTAAACATTATCCCTTTCAAAGTCCTCTTTTCTGGAAATATATTTATAGGGGTAAGCATTACATTTATTATTTGTGCCTTTATATTTGGTTACTTATATTCTAAAATTAGCTGTCATCCGATATTTAAATATGTTAGCAACCTAAAACTATTGTTCAATCCGAATTGATTTATAAACGAGATAATTAATAAACTAGTAGCCGATTTTAATGTATAAGATATAACGTTTTTATAAAACTGTAAGCATACGTATACGTTTTTGTAGGTATTAATATAGCTGCGATACGTTTCGTCCCTGGCCGTAGAGTCGTTTTTAATTGTAATTAACTTACCCTTTGTTTCTATAGCTCTCTCCCTAATATCTCTCTTTTCAATCGTTGTATTTAGTGTGTTTAACTTGCTTTAGGTATACTTTAAATTTTTGATTTAGAACGTGGTGAATTGTTTCAGCGAGATTTACTTTAGTACTTTAATCTTCGCCTTTCGTTTTGTCGGCTATAAATACTAATTCGAAGCTTGCCTATCGGTATTTAAAGGTTTTTAACTATATATTAAAGCTTGTATTAAAGGCCTTTAAGTTCTTATTCTTTTTGAATAATATAAGGTTGAAATTCAGGTTTTCGTGACATGTTTTTATTAATATTTAGGTAAATAGTTTATCTCATTCATATTCTGGTTTAAGGGTTGCCTAAGACTTATGGAACTTAGCTAACAAGGTAATAAGTATCTCATATAGGTTTCTATCAATGTTTGTACGCTGATTTTTCATTAATTTTCAAATTATGCCAATTTATTCCGTATCATAAGGTTTATAGTAGATTTCTATATCGAAGTGTAATTTTAAGCGGTTATTACATTCCGTAAATATGTCCACCTACGTAAGGTGATATATATTCCATTTTTTTAGATTTCCTAAACAGTATTCCAGGCAATATAACGTAAAACTAGAACGGTTCAATATGCAACTTTTTATACGTTTTAAGTATAACACGTATCTTGTGATTGAGTATGTCGTATAGTTTACTGTTATAATTCTCGTCCTTATTCCAAAATTTGGCAAAATTGGTAAGCATTATAGGTTTTTTTTAATTATTGGGATAGTGGTGCGGTAAATGATTTCGATAAAGATCTTGATTAGTAGGCATTGATTGATAAGGTACGTATTAGCATTTTACGCCGCTTATTATTTTTTTGTATCGCTTCGTTCTTTCCATTCAAGCCGTTTTCTTCATAGCTAAGCTAGTTATTAAAAGTATTCGGGGCGTGGTTATATCTTTTTCTCTATTTAAAAATGATTTCTGGAAAGTTTTTCTACTTAACCCTCGTTATAAATAATTGTTATAACGTTTCCTCTTTTTCGGTCGATTCCTCTAGCTCTTTCTCTACTTCGCGGTTGTCGTTTAGCTTTGTTGAACGCCTTTTCACCATTAACGAGGGCTTTTCTCCTTCTCGGTCCGTTATTTTAAGTAAGCGTTCCTAAAGTTTCTTTAACCAATGTTCGTTTATAAATTTCACTTTCATTACTTTATTATTTATCCATTTTCACATTTGTATAAGTTGAGCCGTTAGTAAAAAAATTTTATAATACAACTATTATTTCAACCGATTATATCAATATCTTTACTTCGTAATTATCTTTATAGTAATTTCAAAATCGTACCATCGATTATACGCCACGTATCCAGCGTCTAATACGCAAAACCCTTCTTAAAATTAACGAATAAGTCGTTTTCTTTTTTTTCGTGGTTTCAGTAATGAAAAATTATATTAATAACATACGTATTTGTTGTATAAGGGCTCAAATCCTTTACTAGTACTTAGATGTTATTATTCTTTAGGTTAAGGTCCAAATATTTCAAAATGCTACTATAAATCGACGTATACCGAAAAAGGTATACTATATATTCGTTAGCTTTTGCTAGATCCGTCACTAGTGAAGTTATCATATGCTTTAGTATGGGTAATTCCTACGTGCACCTGCACTGTTTGAGCGGTTAAAATTGTTGGTTTCGCGTTGTAAATGGGATTCTTGTAAGTTCAAATTTCAAAGTTCAAGGCAATTTATTTCATAAAGGGTAAATATAAGGAAAATACAATAAATAAAGCGGTTAAAGTAAAGTTACTAACAATTATTAGTATAGATAATTTTTTAAAAACAAGTCAACAAAATATTACTATAAGTTAGTAAGGCGTTTCAAATTAGTTTCATTAACGTCTAATAATGCGATAGTAACCAAGCAACTAAGAAAAAACTTAAACGTTATAAATATTAAACTTAGAATATATAAGGCGAATGAAGAAAAGCGGATAGGGAAAACGTAGAAAGGGGACATAAAGTATGGGTGTAAAGGGGTATATTATATAATCTGGTATATAGGTTTTGATTTGTATTTGGTAAACGGTCCGAATTATCGTATTGTAACCGCTCCTGGTAGTTATAAGCGGTTTAGGTATTATATTAGTAACCTTATTTTGGTTTCGCGTATGGTTTCAATGTTATATTCTTAACTACTCTTAGGTTTTATAAATGGTTTGGATATTTGTATTTCAATCTCGTGGGTTCTAACGAAAGGTTCCGAAACTTGATAAGTTAAACTTATGTTGCCTAATACGTAATAGGATGCTCTTTAAAAAGTATCCAAATACGTTCAAAATGCCAAAAAAAAGTTGACGGTTAATTTAATGAGGATTTTTAGTTGATAAGATACCAACTAGTTAATAATATCGTACTAAAAGTGATACTTTTAAAAGTCACTCCAAATCTTATTATATTGCCACGCTTCGGGTTTCAACGGCGCTCTCGCGTAATTCCACACTCCCATATAATTTTTATAAGGTGTAGGAGTAAAGTGTAAACAGTTAGGACCGCTATAATATCACGCGATAAGTATTCAACGTCGGTTTTTCTTTTTTCCCCTAGCTATTTATAATCGATCTAGTCGGCTACTAATTAGTATCGATAAAATCTTTATTTACGTGAATATAAATAAAAAGTAGTCGTAAGATTGATATTATAGGAAATATAGATGATATATTAGAAAGAAGCATTCCAAAGAGTGTGGGGCACGGATGGAAGGTTATAAACCTGTCATTTGGGTAGTGGCCCTTTTGCCACGCGCTCTGGAATACCCCTTCAAGACCGGGATACGCATGATTCACTTTGCGCCTTGAACGAGTGCAGCCTGCAGCGAAACACGTTATTGTGTATACTGCAGGAATCTACCTTGCGGTATAGTGCACTGCCACTTAGCCTACGTATACTAGCTAAAGGGGTATATTGTAATATCCTCAATAACTTTGTTGGACTGTTATTACGACTATGGACGTTTAATTTTATAGCCAAATGTAAGTCGCAATGCTTATTTTATTCAATCTGCATTATAATATATTTTATTGGTATCTATAATTTCTAGTGTTATTGGCCATCCTCCTTTCGCACAGTCATTTACGTTGTCGCCATTTCATTAGTATATGAACGATCAGCGTCAATGTACTATATTGACATGTTATTTTGATATGAATTTGAGCAGGTTATCATTCAGGACTTTCATCCCCAGGGTCTCTGTTGTACGTGTTTACCTGTATTATACTCAAAGTTGTACAAATGTTAACGGTTTAATCTATTATGGTGAGATTTGTAATATGGAAGATTTTCTATGAATTATCCTATTTAGCCGGCTTCTTAATGAAAACCTTACTTCATAACAATATATATGGAACTTTCTCTGTTGATTTTCCGTTCCTAGTATTGAAAGAATCATAAACCTCACGATTTGCAAATTTCTTCCTCATACTTTTAGTACTTGATTGTATACCTCGGCCTGTTTTCAATATTTTGTAACAATAAGTCTTTACTATTTTTACATGAATTAGAACAAATGATTAATTAAGTCTATATTAAGTATCCTGAGATAAAGACATTATTGAATTTTTTTACTGTTTTTTGAAAAAAATCTATAAGAATATCAGAATTGCCGATTTCAAAAGCAATGATATCGTAAACTCTATATCAAAACTTATATATAATTTTAACGTTACTTATACGCTACAAATCGTTAACAAATATTTGCTTGTATTTTATTCTCGTTCCACTGATATTATATCATAACTTTACTCTAATATAATATTACAATTAAAGTAAAAAATTACATTTCCAAGTTAAAGATACATAAGATTTTATAACGTATTCAACGCTTTCCAAATAATTTTGGATGTATAAATCTAAAGAAATACAAATTTATCAATTTAAATTTCTATGTCGATTATATAATAATATAAGCGTATTGTTTAAGTATCAATTGTTAACACAAACCTTGAAATTCGAATATGGATTATTTTGAAAAGTTGATTTTAACTTCTATGGAATGACAAAACACTTTGAGAATCTTCAAGATTGATTCTAAATCACTTTATGTATAAATTAATCTATATTCTAAAGTTTCAAGTCCATAGAACTTGATATAGCCCTCCAACTTCCGGATACCTGTAATTACGATATAACTCACTAAATCCCGACTTTAATGAATTCATTACCATTTTTTTTATTCATAGAATATAAAACCAAAAACGTCTTCATTTGAAATCTAATTGAACGATCCATTTATGGGCCGATTTCAATTTCGTTTGAGCTGTTAATAGACTTGTATAAAATTTCTGAACATCGCTGAAAAACTCTCTAAATGGCATTTGTTACAGTCAAAGCCCAATGGGTCAAATCTATACTATGTTGCTCTATTGCGCTTGTTAATGAAGCCAGGAATTTACAGAAACACTTAAGACCTCAACCAAAATTCTATGCAACTGGTCTGCTCCTGGTGGAAGGAGAAGTAAATACGCACCAATATCAACGCTTTAACGTCGAAACCCTCTACAAGGCTCTCAACATGTAAAAACGCGACCTGAGAATTCGTTAATCCGAATATTGGGCCTATAAATAAGCTATTAACGCTTTCGTTATTCTTTTCAATAGGATTGACTACACCTAGTAACATGCCTCAACGTTACGTATTGCGATGTACGCAGTCAATAATATCATGAGCGGGAGCCCGGGCTTTTAAATAGAAAGATCTCCCTCAACTCAAAGCGAATAAAACCGAAAAAATCTTTATGTACAACTTTCCCTACCATGTTAAACTATATTATTACGCAAAATTATACTATCAACGCATCGGGTATTCATATTATTCTGACTTTTTACGTCGTTTGTAAATCCGTTACACCCTTTATATAAAGCATTATATAGATTAATGTAACAAGTAAAGACAAAATACCATAGCTTTTAAGATCGGAAAAAGTCCAGCTATATAGGTGGGGACTATAAAACATTATCCGTAACCGCTTGAAATACCATTCCTTCCAACAAATTAACCTTTGAAAAACTACAAGAACATAGACTAATGGATCCTTGTTAAAATTCTAAAAGGCTTAAATCGTAATATTAAAAACTATTTTATTAAATATACCCCTACGAAATGCTTATAATTAGATCCGTCTACTATTAAACGGTAGAAAAAACATTTCCTGTGTCTAAAATGAGTTATAAAGATAGTGTTGATAAAATTGAACTTCATTTGAAAAAATAATACCAAAATCTTTACAATTTTTCGAAAAGAATAACCTTTGTTACATTATACCAATCTTGATATAATTAGGTAATGAATGAGGTTCTCCAAGTAATTTATAGACCGCGTCAAAAACATTATTAAAGTTTACGACTAATTAAACAACGAAATCTTCATATAAACTTGATTTACAATAGTTGATGCCTACCCGTTAACAAGCTAATAAGACATATATATGGGTTAAACAACGAAAATAGTCCTTTTGATTAAATTTATCGAATCTTGTGGTTTATTTAATATTAATGAACCACTAAAAGTGATATATAAAAAATATAAATTTCAATTCCACCTTAAGGGTTATTGGCAATGTTATATTGAGTCAAGCTGTATATCCCTGATTCGAAACCCTTAATTCACGGTTCTGGCTAAGAATAATGTCACGAAACTACATTAGTCGACGACTTAATACAACAACTAATATAACTCTTCTTAAATATTACTCTAAATACGTGAAGATTTTGAAATAAAAGGAACAAAAGTATATTTAACTTTCCAAACGCCAGCTACTAATGTTTAGATTTGTTTCTACATCCCGATGTAACATGAAAATCATAATGAGAGCCATGGAAAAAATTGTAAATGCGTCCCCTCCTATTGTAACAAATATTCGCTTGGAAAAACTAGGCTGGAGAACCAAACCCTATTGAACTGATATTTATTAATATTTCATCAACCAAGATAAAAAACTCCCTAAGCTTTCCGCTCACGTTTCGATACCCTCCGGCCCTACGATTATATATATCAACAAAAACTTTTCGTACAATATACCTTCGCTGAAACATGCCATAAACATAACAAATGAGGTTACTAACACACGAAAATCTTCAAACGCACGCCGTTCAAACGCAAAAAACCCCGTCACCTCTGGAAAAAACCATATTGATTTTCAAACTCACACGAAACTCATGCTAACATAAAAAATAACACTTCAACCTTAAGCTACGAAATTTGAGGTAAAATTCCCGATAACATATTTATAAGATTTGGAACCTATATATCGGATTATGAAACCTCAAAAATCACGAAAAAGAATTTAATAACATTCAAAACCCACTTAACCGGGTCGTAAAAATAAACAACCGTCGCGAGAAAAACCCTATATAATATGTCTATTTCGATAATAAATTCGCCTACATTTATATCCGAATTTCCCTCACTTTCTTTCACTTAGAATAATTAATCGACCTCTATTAACCATTCGAACTCAAATAATATAACCAATTGAAACATTATTACTCGTTTAATTTCAACTGCCGCTAATATCTCGGAATATTAACTACATATTTTCCGATAACAAATACAACCAAAAAAACGCTACTAAATTCAGAACATGAATACGAAGCTTCCAATTACGTAGATTAAAATAAGAAAGCAAATATACATAAGATTTTACTCATGAATTACTTTGTTAAGACCATCGACATTATGAATATATAGAAACCCCAGTACGGTAATAACAATAACTACTAAGAATAAGTATAACAACACCAACATAAAGATTTAATTTCTTTTGTTTGAATTAAGTTTAAATGTTGGTAGGCATTTATCGTTGGAACGTAGTTAATTCGAATCACTATAGTTGAAGTAACTGGTGCTGCATTGATTTTTTTTGATTTGATATGCAAGTTCTAAGTTTGGCAGACCGCTAGCTGGTTGGCACGTTAATTTGTATGGCCAAAAGCTTTGGTCTATGCCCCACTTTGAAGTGGGCACCTTCTATACTGCACTTGCATAGCAGTGTTTTCAGATCCCACAAACTGCAGTCAATTTGCTGTACGTATAATCAACTTTACTGCAAGTAAAGTTGACTTGATTGTATTGTATTTGACAGCTATTTCAATACTGGCGGCTATTTGTTTTATTCCTACACGCCAGCATTACTTTCCATCAATTGGTGGAAACCTTTGAAATCCCTTTTTAATTCATAAGCTAATAACAAGCTAAACCCCTATCAATCTCGATTAATCGGTACAGAATTAAATATTAATTACGGCCCCTTTTGGCTCTTTTTCTTCACCCCTCCGTAGCCGTCGTTCCTTAATTCCCGTGCATAGTTCTTTCACTATAAACCGATGCATTTTACGTATTTCACAACTTACATACCTTTTACAAGTAATTTAATTTACTACTATTTCCAACTTTATCACCGTTAATATCAACGTCATTACGACAAATATCTTTCAATTTGATAAGGCAACCCTATTTTCCACGTTACGTTCTAGGTGGTCCATATAATCTTCGATTTCTATGGTTAATATATTGCTATCTACAAACCTTTTTAGGATGTTATTAGGAATGATTTTCGTTGTAGAGTTAGCGGGATTAACTTTACCATTAATACACTGGAACTAATCGATTTCCTGGATTTCATATACCTCCCTTAAAGCTATTATGTCTATTAGTAGACGTTTTTTATTGATTGTACCCAGCTTTGATAGATATTCGTAAAAGCTTCGGAAGTTATTACACACTACTACAAGTATCAGAGGTAATCCCAATTTTTTGGTGATCATCCTTAGTATGCTGTTAATTACCATACCAATATCAAAGTCTGCCATTATTCTATAGAGTTTTAAAGTCAACTCGCTTATCATTATACAATTATATTTGACGGATATTTAATACTCAAGGTTTCCGATAATTGTAAATTTCCCACTAAACTTTATTTCGTGTACGAGAATTATTAAAAATCATATTTACAATATAAGGTTAATATTATTGGAAAATAAGCCTTCCTTAAAAATTGTTAGTTTGGCCTTGGTTAAATATTCAAAAACTATGTGAATTATACTTTTCATGTGATTCAATTGTTATTGAATCCTCTTATTTAACTTGTTGAAATCCCCGACTTATGGGTCTTATACCTATACCGTAATAAAAAAAAGTCGTACGATACTTTCGGTTAGTATAAAGTGGTGATATATGCCGCGTAAGCCCTTTATTTCAGGTATCTTTGCAATTTTAACCCATCGATCATATCGATAATCGTCGGGCTTGAAGCTTACTCTTTTTAACATGAAGTTATACAAGTGTTATTTTTAGCTTTAATACCATAAATATGGAGTAACAATTTATTATAGTTAAGTTATATAAACCTAGATAATGTCTTTATTAACTTATACTTTTAATTTCCTAACTTCTCGATATTGCGTTATTTAGCCGCCACAAACCAAGAATTCTCGAGGAGAAAGGTATCGCTAATTTTTATTCCTACGATATCTAAGTTTTTACCCGATATAATTAATTGGAATAGGTTAAGCATTAAAGGTTTTATATCCAGTCTATTTTCAAAGTACGCCTAATACGTTAGGAAACAATAGGGGACTACTTAGACTTCAGAGTATGAAATTTTAATATAAACGTGTTATCGTACTGGTCGGAAACTTATCCCTCAGTTTTTTTTAGTAGTTTTTATAATACAATCCCATAAAAATCGGTAGCAAATTACGTGTACGTTGACCTTATGTCTTGGTTATTATATATAAACTGACTTTTTACGTTAGTAGTTAAACTAGTAATAATTACGACGATTGAACTCTTAATAATATTTTAGATTATATAAAATTAGGTTAGGATTAAACTTTTACCTTTATCAACGTATATTTAAGCGATTAACCATAATTTTTCATACGGCCGGTTTGTAGTCTTACCCTCAACATTGTAGAATATACTCTCCTTAACAATAGTAACGACTTGGTCTTTGAATTACGTTAATAACACAAATTATACAAATTCTCGTAAAAAAAAGCCGTCAATCTCCATTTGGTCACTTTCTAAAGGGCTTTCCCGGCTTGTTGAAAATGCCTTCAGCACGTAGCATAAGAGAAATTTTTCCGTTCAACTTCTCTTTCTAAGATACCCAAGCCGTTTTATATACACTTTCAAGCCTGTAATCCCCGTCATCGTCCTTCTATTCAATGCGATTTTCCTTCTGGGTAGTCTTCCATACCGTCGGCATTCCATTTGCTTGTTAATAGTTGGCTCGGGAGGATTGTGTTGGCTGATCCGTTTGGATCGGAGGGTATCGACGTCAGGATCTTAATCTGACTTGAAAGGTATTTTGTATGACTTAATGATATAGTTGACAAGGTTCAGATTCCATCAGGTTCTACACCACTGCCTCTGGCCTTTAAAAGTGAAACCCGAGGTGCCCTAATTGAAGGGCGAGTGAAACCCTCTTGCCGCCCTTAACTTATATTGGTTCGTTAGTTTAAACGTCAACGTTAACGCCGAGGTTCTTCATATCTTGAAGGAAAGTGATGAAGGAGATAAGAGATTCTAAAATATGGAAAACAATAGTACCAATAACAGTTTCAACCGTAGTCGATCCCAGTAAATATAGCTTTTTTCCAGGGTCAAAGCCAACCTTAACTTGCCAACATCCGTATAGTTGAGTTTCGTAACGGTATTAGTACCCCTTCGCAACGCGAAGTATTACGAATAACCTTATATTAAGTACTGTATTGCTTCCGTATCCAGTATAATACCTTAAAAAACATGCTCGGCGTAACGATTTTAAATGTTAAAGAGGTGTATGTAGCTAGGGTCTTCGTCGTCATGTTGGCGATATAGATATTTACCTGTTACGCGGTATAAAAAGGTGTGGTCAGCAATTTATTATATTGCTTTTGGATCGGTACTAGTATATTGATTCCAGCCGATAATGTTAGGCTTATTTTCCTCCTCTTAAGCCTTTTAAACTTGAAACTTTATAACGAATGATATATAATCCTAATTGAATATAAATAGGAAGTGTATATTATATATTAGCTACTTAATTTCACGCTCGATAGTAATATGAAGTATTGATTAATAGCCGTACTTACCGCAAATTAATTATATTTTAGTATTTAAATTCAACTTTCTTAGCTGACTTTAAGACCTTAAGGGAAGTAAATTACCTTTTTCATAGGTAGCTTGGTCACGTCCCCAGGTTCGGGCCTTCCATTAACCTTATCAGCCGGGTCTTTAGAACTGATGGTTAATATAATAGGTATAAAAGGTGTCTTTTCCATCGTCGTTAAATTTAAGGGTTTAAGGGTACCTATGAGTCGATCAGGAAACTCGAGTTATCACAGTCGCTAACGAGGAACTTAACTAGCCACAAAACCCTTTGCAGGTGGTATCAAAGTATTGAAAGGCGTAATCGAACTCCTTATAACCCGTAATGACTTGCCGAATTTATTGGGGTAAAATGCCTTCGCTAGATCTTATATTCCCCTTCACTTATAGGCAAAGCATTAGCCTATTAATCATCCGATTAAAGAAGTCCATCCTACTTTCCAACTCTTGTAATTCAATATGTAAGATTACTTAATAATATTCCAATCGATATAATACTAGGAAAAATTAATATCGTATTCAAAGCAACCCTTAAAATCATCGTAGATTTCGCAGAAAAAGGAATAATTAGTTAGGTACCGAAGGTAATAATCTTCGTCTTAGCCGGTAAGGATACTGGGAAATAGCGAGTAAATCCTAACAGTTTAACCCTTATTTGGCGGCAGATATTAAAGAACGGGTGTAACTTAATATCTAAAAGATTGTAGAACTTACTGTTATACTTCTTTTATTCACCTTAAATTTTAACGAACGTGGTATTCACCTCATAATCCGTATCTATTATTAGGATATGTCGAGCAGAAAAGATAATATATTGGTTGTAGGAATCCTTTGAACCCCTTGACTTGTATCAAAGCTAATATTAATAGACAAGATAGTTACTTTTAACCTAGTTTAAGGTGTAAATACTAGTGGTCGTTCCTACAATAGGTTCGCGTATAAATCCAGTTTTTCCTTAATTGGGCTACCAATATTAAACGTATTAAAAAGCTTGGGGGAAAGGTACCAAGTGGTTTTCGCTGCGGAAGACTTGGTAATAATCTTGGTATTAAGGAGTACGTTGAGGTTCCTAATTAATTAACTGGTAGACTTAAAGACTTGCGGCGTATATGTTAATCAACTATTTACGGACAGTGGCATAAAACCATTGATTTCACGCACAAGCGTTTAAAAAACTTATTGGGGCCTAGACATGTCATTATTAAAGTATAAAAGGGCGTTAAGAGATACTATCGCCAACAATCACTTTTCCTTTACTTCTATCTTTAGAGGTTTATTAAGGGTCTTCGTTGGCGGCGTATTCGTATATTCATTTTGCTAAATTTCCCACTTTTCTTTTCTTCGTAGGTTAATAGATCCTTCGTTTACTTGATTTAATTTTTGTCCTCAGATTAACTTATTTATCTACTAAATTCCACATCGGGTTTAGTTTTTTGTGTTTTACTATCGCCGAGCAGTGCCCACTATATGGCTAATGTAATATGATCCTCGCTAATCTGAAATACATACATATACCGGCGAGAAGGCTCGCAACTCAAGTATTCCTATCCACAATAACCACCTCATTCGAAAGTTCCTGTTGATTTCAAACTGTACCGTGTAATCCACTGAATGAACGACTGAAAGATATATCCCCAACTAAACAAATATATAAAGTTAAAACCCTAATTCTATACATCTGTAGCCAATTTTAGGGCAATGTGTATATGTATGTGTTAAATGCTGTTAGGGTTTTATAATTAACCGTATTGGCACTTATTATATGGCAAAAACTTACAAGGACTACAAATATGGACCAAATTTGTATAAGTTTGTCCACGTACCACGTAAAAGAGGGCATAAACCATTTGTTGCCTCGAAAAAGGATTTTAACCGAATATAGTTTTAAAGAAAATTCAACGCCATAATATTTATTTAAAGAACGGAAAGATATAAAGATAAAAGGAAACCTTTTAGAAATTGAACGTCAAGCCAACCTTCAAATCAAAGCCTTAAGGTAACCTTAAAGCTTGGATACCTGTAACATTATACGGGTGTAAAAATTATAGTCTAAGCTGGACCGTATTTTGCGGCCATTTTAGTTCCCGCTCGACGCCTACTCGTATCGAGGATATGACAGCCCTAAAAGAGTAAAGGACGTATAAAACACATATATCTTGGTTAAAAACCCGTGGCAACGGGGAAGATATACTTTATAACTTGGTAAAGAGCTTCAGAAGTAACAACTCTAGCCACTTTTTTGCCATAGACCGCAAACCCAAAAAGTCCAAAAGAATCGTAAAAAGAGTACGCCACTAGGCGGTTGATATGCCGTGAAAAGTCTTTTGTGGAAAGCCAAAGAAAGGCATCCAAAGTAAAGTCAAAGGCTCTGCTAAGCGGGTAGGGAGCTGGTATAGGTGGCGATGGCTGAAAGATAAAAAAAATTAAGAATGAATAGAGCCGTCAAGTGCAAGCGCTTATAAGGTTTCTATTTAAGACCTTCAAACAAAAAAGAAATCAAACTTGCATTGCAAGTTCAATGCAAGTTCAAGTCTGAAAGGCTACGTTGGCACAAGTGGCGAGGGATGGAATCGTTGGTTGTAAGGGCTAGTCTCCGGATGCACCGTTGCGCAGGCGGTGCGCTGGGCCGATGACGATCTTCATAGCGAAAAAGGGGTCGCCGGAAAAGATTCAAGTGGTGGTAAAGCCTATTAAAGATGTTGAGGCAGAATGAGATGCATGTGAAGTGATGGTGTTGAGAACGACTGAGCCTGAATTTTTTTTCCCCGTAACTAGACACTGTGAGAGTTTACAGTGTAGGCCCCATACCTTCCTTAACAAGTTGTTCCGTGCACACAAGCCAAGAAAGTTGATGTAAGGTCGAAGATATCTTCTACATGATTATAATCCATTCGTTAAACCATCCGGTAAAATTATTAAAGGCGTCAGGTTTTTAGTCGTATTTTTTAGGGTTTAAGTCGAAAATAAAGCGACCGATATAATTGGTTAGATACTTTGGGGTAGAGTCTTCAGTAGCATCAGTGAACCATAGGTTTTTGTTGTAGTGCTTTTCGAAAACGGCGCCGAGGGCTATAATTTCATTTTTTTGATATGATTAGTAATGACATCGATTTTAGTATGTTTTAAAGCTATCGTAACGAAGATTTAAAAGTGTAAAGATAAAAAAGTGGTGTAAAGTGGTGGGTTCTAGGTTTCTTATCGAAATTGGTATAGTTAAAGATCGTAAGAATTAGTCGTTTTTACAATTAACAGAAGTAATATCCGCAATAGTAGTAGCCCTAATAATAATATCTTAGCCGTTTGCTAACTTGCCAACTTGGTGATCTTTAAAACTTTTAGGCGATCAATCTCAACGCCTTTCAAAAGGATTTAAAGATTGCTTAGTATTTTTAGTAGAAGCAATACTGTTGTTTACTTATACATTTCCGCGAATAGCTGCACAGTTTAAAAGTCTTCCATACTTACTACCACGAACAACTACAAAGCGTATAGGAACTCTTCGCAAAAACCTTTCCTCTACATTACCTCAACAACGCGTAATAACCAGAAAGCAGCTTCTTTTTCTACTTAGATAAGCTGTACTTAACCTAATACATACTGATCAGTATTGGTAGACTTTTATCGTTGCAACGTAATCGATTCGAATAACTAGGGTCGAAGTAACTAGTGCTGCTTGATGTTTTTTTATTTTAGGTGCAATTTCTAAGTTTAGCAGACCGCTAGCCGGTCTGCACGCTAATTTGTATGGCCAAAAGCTTTGGCATGTACCCAAATTTGAAGTGGGCACCTACTACACTGCACTTGCAATGCAGTGTATTCAGATCCAACGCACTGCAGTTAATTTGAAGTATGTATAATCAACTTCACTGCAAGTAAAGTTGACTTGACTGTATTGCATTTGACTGCTATCCCAACATTAAAACAATTTTCACGTAAAAGACCTGACCCAAATCAATTTTAATTACGAGCCCATGAATCCTCTTTTACGTTAGAAAAAATGCCTTTTTAACCGCTATATAATGTTGGATGAACCTTGAAAGAGATTTTTTTATAAGTAAGCATCAATTTAATTGATATAATAAAAGTATACCGGATCAATCCACTAACAACATATTACTAAAACTTTACAATTGAACGTTTAAATTTGACAACATTGTTAACAAAAACTTTAACTTCGTATATAACCAGTGAAATCGACTCTTAAAACGTATAAAGTGGGTAAACTTTCAATAAATGGGCACTCGAAACCTGTATATACCTTCGCAAAGTAAGAAATTCTCTCGTATCATTCAAAATACGTTTTCAAGCTTAGTTTGATAATCATTACTAGGATTGTTACGGTAATACGATTTAAACTCGATAATGAGTCAGATTGTGACTTATCATTAATTGTATTTTTTCTTTACAAATTCTTTACAACCTCTATTTCTTATATCAAAGTACTAAAACTGGGACAATTTAGATTTAACAACCTTATTATTATTAAGATAACCATTTTACAATATTTAACGGAGATAATGAACTCTAGCTCTATATATACGTAAATAGAAGATTTCAGCAAATTATACGTGAACGTTTTACATAAAATTCCTAAACACATTTCAATTCACATTAAAACAATAAAATCATAACTTCTTCAACTTAATTGATTTCGTCATTATATAAATAAAATGGATGCAGTACGCTGACGAAAAATTGGGTTCATTAAACTTAAAACCTTTTCAAAAAAATATATAAAAGAACCGAATCGAATCATAAAAGACTAAACTTAACTACATTACTAACCTCGCAAATATCTATAGAATTATTAACTAACAAAAATAACACGTTTCGTTATAAACGCCTTCATTAAAAGTAAATAAACAATTAATACTTAATACTTGTTAATGAATTTAATTATAACAAAAACGTATTCTATTTAAATATTCTATATATGACGATATTACCGACGGTTTTTCAAATGAAAAGTATGAAAGCACATACACTATTTTTAGTTACTAATATATTTGATAAAAAGGTTTCTCGTAACACTTTCAACGTACAATGTATATCAGCCGAACCCAACAGTGTAACGAACTATTTGCTTCAAACGTATTAGAAATCTATTAACTGATCCTTCCACATTTTGTAAAACAAATATCGTTATTGAAGGGTTTCTATATACTTATAACAATGATCTCCAATATAAATAACACCGAAATGAACTGACCAGATCCTATTATAACCTCTTTCGTAAAGTCCTACCGTATTAATCCGGGTTTACTTGAAGGTGTTGAAAGATATTGTAAACTATAAGTTACCATAAACTTCAATTACCCAAAATCTAATTAAAGACCAACAAAGTGGCAATAAGCCTAGGAAATTATCTACGAACCTCTTAACTTCTTTTACCCACGATATTGAATCCTCTATAACAAAGCGTAAAATCACGTCAATTCTCTCTAGTAATATATAGAAAACATTTGACACTTCTTTTTGAACACGACTTATATAAAACATGCAACGTTTAGTGTTCTACAGAAACTTATCTACCTTAATCAAAGGCTTCTTCTCAAGGAAATATGAAAAATTTCGACACTAAAAATATTATAAGATATGAGAACTTGTATTCTAAAACCTCATGATGGTTTTCCTATTCCAAGATTTTATACCTAAATTATGTATCGGATTTCACCAAGCTTTTTTGCGGACGTATTTCTTTTTACGTCGACGACTTCCTATTTATCCGTATATTGAATTTCGTCAAATATCATGTATTACGGTTAAATAAAGACCTACGTAAGGAAACTTCATGAATTAAAAATAATAAGTTTATTGTCACTCCAAAGAGATTTAAACTACTTTATACGACGGAGCGCGGAAACCTATTTAACTTTATAAAATTTAATAATCCTCTGGTATAAATCGGCGTAAAATAGGTTTACTTAGTTATAACCCTTTTTTAAATATCAAAATCCCTGTCTTATATTAATTAAGGTTATCGTTCAAACGCGTTATATTTAGGTGGGGTTATATTGAAAAACGTATAATAAAAACCTTAAAGGTTACTTAACATTAAAGAGGACTATACCATACAAAACACGACTATTTGATGCATATTTTCCAAAGGATTACCACCATTATAATCGTATTAATACTTACTTATTACACTGAAAACTAGTATATCTACCACAGTTAAAAGGGTTTGAGGATCAAGTTATGATAACCTTAATTATCGTGACGAAAATAGTTTCTTCATGGTATTGAACTTCGTCGGACTTTATAACCTTTGGAAAAGTAAATCTACGTTTGACTAAGGAGATTGAAAAAAAAAAAAAACTTAAATTAGTTTTTAATTCATAAACTATCAGGGTTATCCAGTCCGTCATTTATCTTTTCATGATAACATCAATCGCTTCATTGTGAACAGCTATGCAACAGTCCTTCAAAACGATTATATAAGGGGTTTTGAAATAAATTTCGTTATAAGTTCACAATTTGTCTATAATTTGGAATCTAAAAGGCAACGTTACCCCTTAGTCCTAATAGGTGTACAGTAAATTTCACGCGTCCACGGAAACCCTTGACGGATTTATAATGGTAAAAGAATACCCTGAATATGTAGGTATTATTGGGAACGAGATTGCTAGCCAACTCTCAAATAATAACGTCAAAACCTATATTTGTTTATTTGACGAGAAATATGTATCAGATCACTAAATCAAATTGATATTTTGAGTAAAGTTAAAAAGAGTCGATATAAATAATTACGATTAAAAACCAAATGAATAATAATCATTATTCGAACTTTTCAAAATTACGCATTTAACTAAACCCGAGCCAAATTTTGACAAATCCTGTTATCTGGATTGCTTTTCACCTCCACCACTATTATCATAGCCTTTTCTATACCAATTCAGAACAATAAAGTATAATCATAACAATTTTATGTTGTATTATATACGTTTTGAAATGTTTCATAATAACTAACGTTACATTCGATATAAAAAACCGTAATACCGTACATTTAATATACTATTTAGCGTTTTCAAGCTTTAAAACCTTGAGCTATAGCAACCTTAATCGAATCTAAAGAGGCGGATACACGAAACCTATATACGTAAGTTTCTTTCGAGCCCTATATGTTTCTGAACCTTCTTTTGCGTTATGAAGCATTCGTCTTCAACGACGAAAAGTTAAATTAGAACCCACTTAAACTTACGTTTAACAACCGCTAGTTATAATGGAGTTTTACTTCTAACGTATATATTTACGTTGTATACTCACCGCCTAAAAGCCCGCCATTATCGGCATCAACGTTACCGCTGACGCTTATGATACCGCAGAAATATCGAATTTAACTCACCAGAAATCATGAACCATCAATTATCTAATAACTTTATTAGAACGTCAACTAAAGCCTTGAAAATTGCCGCTCGTCACACTTCATCCGCTTGAAAAATTAATAAGGTTTCAAAAAGGAAAGCGGAAACAGCAGGAACATCATAAGGATTGATAACAAAGGTAATAATGGAGGCGTCTACAGCGAATTTATTTTTAATTAAACATATATCGCTTTCGTTATCGCTATCGCCGTCACTACTAATGCCGCCTTTACTGATTATAAAAAATAGACGAACCGGCATTACGCGACGGTCGCTTAATAATGCAACGGTCAAAACCAGCATGGCGCTGCCCCTTACCGCCTAGATAACGGTGCGAAAGGGCTGCCGCAAGGCAATCAAACGCCTAACCGATGTTTTCACGATAACTCTAGCGCGATAGACTGCTAAAAGCCCTAAGGTAACAGAAGAAACGATGATACACCCGCTTTTATATTTCGTTACTATCATTTATTAGTTGTAAATCTTTCCAAACAACACTGACTCAAACTTTTGCAAACATAATAGGCGCGTATTACACCAGTACCTATTTTATTCATATAAACCCTTTCGTTTTATTTCGTTAGCAAAATATAGTATAACCAGAATGAAACCGTACCCAAAGAAGAAAAACAAGACTGGAAAGGGTAACTCTAGGATGGGTAAGATAAAAAGACGTCAAACCCGGGAGAAGATACCGAACTCGGAGAAAATGGGCACCAAAGAGCGCTTACACTACTTTAACGTTAAAGTGCTTGCTACAGGTGCATTATAACGGTGGCATATTACGTACATATCGTCAGACCACCAATAAGCTGTGATTCTCTTCCGGAATAAAGCTACCATTTACCTTGATAAAATGATTCTAACAAATAACAAATAATAAAGTATAAAAGTCGTTTATTATTTCAGGCTTGACATTGAATAGTATGTAAGAAACAGGCTACTAATCAGGGTTATTTTAATAAATGCCTTGATTTATTCAATTTCATTGAAAACACGCAAATTTTCAGCCACCAAACGTACAAGGGTTCCTAAAATACATTTTACTTAGCCTAAAAATACACACAAACACAACTTGTTCTGCTTTCGCCTTTATTTTTTACAGGTCATTTTTCAGTACATTATTTAGATGGTTCTTTGTTTAAAAATCGTATAATTGTATTCCTGACTTAAAGCTGCCCCGAGCGGGAACTAATGTAACAGCATCTTTCGGGACACTCACAGTTACAATTTACACGTTTACTAGTCTTTAAACTATGGGAAACCTTAAGGTCTTATTTTGGAGGACATCTTAAACGCTCTGGAGTCCACACAGAAACCATAAGAACTTGGATTACGATCCTTCCCGCCGATATCTACAGGATTATTTTGTAGCAGCGAGTCTTACACTTCATCAAAAGCACTTTCCAGTGATAGTAAAAAAAAAAAAACCTAGTTGAAAACTCGGGCCTTGATTTTGAATTAATTCGTTTATTCTAAAATCAAAGTCAACGTTAAGTTTCTTTATAGCACCCAAAAACAAGATAAACGGAAAGGTATATTTCAAAATATAGAAAATCACAGGTTTTTAAACTGAAGGTAGAATCGAATCAAGTAAAACGATTTTTCCTTCAAATTAATTTGACTTAATCTTTACCAGCTTTAATATAGTAAATATATATAATTTTATTTTTGTTAAGTTGCAGTAAAATATATTATCAGTAGACGTTTATGAAATATGTTTTTGTAGATATATGCATAATTATTGCATAATGAACTTTTGTCTTGTAGTGGTAGCAAATGATAAAAAAAGATGCGGGTATGTTATCGTTTTAAAATTCACCGTGTTTTTCTCCCATTCAACTTCATAACAAGGCATAATAAACGAGTTACTACAATATTACAGAATTAATGAATATGTTTTGAAGTCAATTGATTTATCCTAACACTGTTACCCCAATTTTACGCTCATTTTTTTTTTAGTAATTCGCAACGTTAATTGTATAAATTTGATCATAAATATGAGAATATTCGGTATAAGGTATCATATAGTATTTGTAACATTTATCTTTGACACAAAAGAATTAACAAATAACTAGCTATTCTTTGACTATGGCATTTTTGAATATCGGTTTAATGAGGCTGATATCTTTGTTTACCACGATTATCATATTCGTATGAGCTAACGTATTCTGCGTTGTTTTCATATGGAGTTTTATTTCGAACCTTTAACTATTTAAATTGTTTATTCCCAACGTAATTACGGTCAATATACTACGTAAAAGCTCATGTGAAGCCGATTTAATCGTTCCCATTAGGCAAATCATAAAATTACGAGTATATACCCAAAAGACTCTATAGATATATTTTTACAATCGTTATTAAAGATTGTAACTGCTTATGATGTATTTTATAGTGAGCTGTCAGATTTTTTTCGTCAAATTTAAACTTCAGGAAACCTGTTAAAGTCGCTCAGACTTACTATAAGAATTTTACTATTCCAAAGTAAACTTTACTCGAAGCCATTTTATAAAACATATACTTATCCTGATTTTAGTGAAAAACGTCCATGTTTGTTTCTCAATTTTTTGGTTTTTTACTTGATCATTATTTGAAGAGTTGGATTTTATTCCGTATAATATTTTCTGCAACAGATATTGTATTCAAAGCAACCTTTATGATGATCGTAGATTGCGTGTAACAAAATAAAAATGAAAACATGCATTTGGTAATGATTAAAAGTTCGTTCACTATAAATATTCAGAAATATTAGTAAAACCCTAGTAAATGAACTTTAATGAAAAGGAAAAATTAGTACAGTAAGTTTATATCAATGTGTAAAAGATTTCTTTTTTTTTTTTTACTTTTTTTTTTTTTTTCAAATCTCCGCAAAATTTTAAATCGCCATGCAATTCACATATTTAATGGATGTGTATTTCTGTGCATGTAAATTATATTTATTATGTGGTTCTTCGTTCGAACTCTCGAAGAAAAAAAATGTCAAGAATTAGGATAATGACTTTTATTCAGCTTTATGGTGAAGAAACAAGGAGTATGTTTAGTAGTAGGCTTTTGCTTAGAGCCATATTATATTTACTTGGTCATGGTCTCTTGGGTGTTTTTTTGAAAGATATATTTAGTAACTCCCGGGAAATATTTTTGATCATCCAGCGTTATCAGGTAATAAATTTGAAGTTTTCAATTCTATATGAGCTTTCAAATTTGAATATTACATCAATTTACGTTTTAAAGATATTTGTTGTCATCTTGGTCCAAAAAATTAGTTGTTTGATATTAGTGATGCTACTAATCAATCAGGTTTACTAAATGTTTAGGCAAAAAGTAATTGTGTTGGGAAAAATATTGATAGTATTAAACTTGAAGTTATATTTTGGAAACGCGAGTAAGAACGTCCAGTAGTGTCGTCGTTAGCTATACCTTTACCTTTATTCTTAATTAAACATTGAGGGTTTTAATTTATAAAATATTAGGGAAAAAGTTCCCCAAAATAGTTTCATTTCTTTTCTATTTGAAATTTTGATTCTTGTTTAATGAAAAGTAACCATTGATTTGATATTAAACCATTTATCTACATTTTTCATAGTTTTTTTTTGTTCACTATTGAATAAAATTGGTATAAATCTGAGATCTTTAATATTTTTTTTTCGAGTTTTAATTGAAAATATGTGTATTGAACTAGTATATTTAATGATTAATGAGGTAGGTTTCATCGGTAATTGTGAATTTGAAGTTGTAGGTAAAGGTTTCAATAAGTACTATTTCTATAATTTCAGTAGTTTTCTTTGTATCCGGTTTAGCGTTAATATTGAAATCCATTGTAACGTTCATGGTAACTATCTTCATGGTATTATATGCAATTCCAAGTGTTTCAGATTACGTCAATTGTAATCATCGAAACATGCTAACGAAGAGGGGAAAAAAAGTAAAAATTAATTTTTTGATATTTGGTAGGTCAAGATCTTATCGGCATTCTAATATAGAATCTACCTCTTTTACCAATTATTAATTTCTCTGAACCGTTTTCCATCGCATTTACGCAATGTCAAAGGGAAATTAAAAAAATTCAACGGTTAATTTTTACGATTAAATTTTTATATGAGTGTTGTTAACAATGTTTCTATAATATTGATCGAGATATAATTTCTATTCCTGGTGTACCAAACATTTGCGGTAATTTATAAGGTTTTTGTATCAGTCTAAATGAATAATTAATAAAATTCATTCTGTTACTTTTTAAGAAATTTCCTTTTAATTCAACTTTTTCTTGAAATGTGAATAGAAAATAGGTTTTATTGTAAGGATTTTATTTTCCATTGAAGTTCAAAATGAATCAGTGTTGGTAGGTTTTTTGTCGTATCTGTATTGAAGATTTGAATCGTTAGTAGAAGTTAAAAGAATATACAATTCAGTGATATTCGTTATCTCTTAGTTTGGCGGACCGTTAGATAATCCAAGCACTATGATATATGAGCTTCTGCTTACCTCGTGCCTGAAACTGAACTGGTTGCATTGGTGTTCTAACAGAAACCATAATATGGAAATAATTGGCCACTTCGGGCGAATTGAAATAATTAAGTTCAATTCAACATACGTATTTATACACTCGATTTTTCCAATACGTTAAGGGGTACATTTATTACCATTCGCTTCACTATTGTATAAGTGGACTATTTATAAAACATATTCATGTTAATTTTCAATATTGTTGACTCAATTTAACCAACTACGTTTTGTATCATTCTATTAATAGCTATAATTAAGGAAATCTTCGTTGAGTAATATTATATCTAAATTCATCAATGTATGCGCGTTTTTGTTGGTCTATAACTTTTAAAAATATTAAAGTATTGAAAGTATTTTGCTGGTTATATTTGCGAAAGTATTGTGGTATTAGGGACTTTATTTGAATATGAAGACCAAGGTAGGAATCTATCAGATCACCATCACAATAACAATGAGTACTCATAAGAAAAATGAATTTTAAGTTCATACCTTTATGAGTAGACGGTTTTATAAGAAAGCAATGAAAGAAGGCAAGTACCACCGCCTTTTTACAATAAATATATACCATTACAAATAGAATGTTTCATAAGAAAGAAAATAGAGTGGGAAAATACCGTCCCTAAGTTATAACGAATGCTGGGGGCTAAAAATGAAAATAATGTACTCATTATATCAGATAGATTCGTCTTTGCCAGAAACTTTCCCATAATGTTTCTTTTGAAATACCTTAATCAATCCAGGAAATTTTAATTCTAACTCCAGTTTATATTTATCATTGTGAATCTTAATGCTTATCCATTTGAGAAGATATTTGATCCGATTTCCTTGTCGACGGCGGCGATTTATTCAGTTAGATAGTTTCAGTTCCACTTTCAAATTCTCCACATGAAATATATCGTCCTCGTATTCGACTAGGTAGAGCGATAGCATAGTTTTGTTGAAGGGTCGTTTGTCGGGTCGCAATTAGGGTACAAGTATGAAATGCTAATAATAGGATTAACACGCGAATTGAGTATAAAGTCTATGGTAAAAGTTAAATTATTAATTTGCTTTATAATTTTATACAGGGCTATATATGGTAACCATAGCTTACTATATTCATGATTTGATTTATAGGCTTTTCCCCATTTTAACTTCACTTTATCTTATATAACGAATTTATATTTAGGATTATTTCAGTCGTATCTTTTTTTATAGCGTTGGTAGGGCTTTGGACGTTGCAACATCGTTGATTAGATTGGTCGAAGTAACAGTAGTATTGCGTGGTAAAGTGGTGGATATATTGTTCTAGATTTGGCGGACCGCCAGCTGGTCTGCACTGTAATTTGTATGGCCAATTACTTGGCTTGTGCCCTAGTGTAAAGTGTGGCCTACTGTACTCGACTTACATCCAATACAGTAAGCCTACAAAAAACAATACACACAATTTGAAATTATTGTTGTCAACTTTACTGTAAGTAAATTTAAGATTCTGCACAGCATATAGTACTATTTCAATACTGACAGCTTTTGAGTTTGTACACGTACGCTAGTATAGTTAAATCATTTCCTCCGGTAAGCGTTAAACTGTGACCTCGTTCATTATTCAGACTCCTGTCCATTTCAATTGACATTCGCATTAAAATGCGCCTATTTGCATGTAAATTATCCCTAATTGCTGTCATTTGCCTTAAAGCCCTGGAGTCCGACTTTATCAACTCCTATAAAAAGTTTTTCCGCTACAATCTTTGATAAACCTTCACTTTGGCTGTACTAATAAAACAGGTCGATATCGTTAATTCCTCCACTTCTCTAGCAGTGTTTTAATTTTCCAATATAGCTATAATAGCTTTTACGTTATTGAGGCTTTCCGAGCAGATTATTAACGTAGAAATCGATACATATAGTCAGCTTATTACTATTTATAAACCTTTTTAGAGCCTTATTCGGTGATATCTTCGTTATAACATTAATAAGGTTTCCTTCGCCGTTAATTTATAAGAACTCTTTAATCTCCTATTCTTTGTAGGCTCTTTAAAGTGTTATTAAGTTGATTAACAGGCGTTTTTCGTTAGTGGTTCCGAGCTTCGAAATCTATTTGAATGGGCTCCTCGAATCGATACAAATTACCACCTGAATATGAAGTTTTTTTAGCTACTTCGTAATAATTTTAAGAGTTTCCCATAATGTTATATTCATATTGACACCTATTATTATACCATAAACCTCTAAAGCCAACACGCTTCGTGTAATACTTTTACACTTGACGAAGATTTAATAAATGAGGTTTCTAATGATACTAAACTAATTTTCCCGCATTTTTTCAATGAAGAGGGTAATGAGGAACCCAATTTATAAAGACAGGTCGGTGTTCTTTGTCAAATTTCTATCTGTGAAATTCATTACTTTATTTTTCGACAAGTTGATTAGGATAATCTCAATCCCTTGTTACAGATTAAGTATCTGCTATTTAATCCTCTTATTCAGCCGGTTAAAATCGTCACTCGTTGGCTTTTATGCCTGGGCCGCAATAAAGACATTGAAAAGGCATACGGTTAGCATAGAATAGCAATATAACTGTTACGGGCACGCTATTTAAGATACCGTTCAGCATAGGCTATGTTAGTTTTATCGCTTGTAGTCAAATCAGTGCTCTAACCCTTTTAGAAAAAACTTAGGCTCAAGTTAATATGAAATATACGAATGGACGATTGGTTAAAGTCAGGTTGATTACCCTTCGTTAATAATGTTACCGGTTTGCAATTTTAAAACTTAAAGTCTTTAATCGGTTAATAATTTAATGTTATAAAGATAGCTGTTTTGACGAAAATGGTGTCGTCAGTTTATATACCTATTAGGCCGAAATCATTTTATTACGTTACTAACAAATACGAGTAGTATGTTAAAGACTTTATACTTCGTTATAATTTACAATGTAATTAGTAGGTTGAGAAATAATAAACCCCTTTTTTAACTGATTCATATGATAGTTTAATATATTGTATTAACGTCCCGAAACGGTAGATAAGTCGTAATTACTGTGATAATTTTAAAAGGATAATGCGCTATTAAATCCGTTGTTCGATTCGTATAGATTTACAATATACTACGACTATAAAGTATAAACTTTCCTTTAGTTTCAGTTAACAAACGAGCTGTTAAAGCGATAACTAAACGGTAACTGATTTTATATATTATTAACGATTACGTTAAGACTTAGTGTTTGCCTGTATCTCCGTATTCTTAAAATATTAGACATAACTTTTCGTATGGCCGCTACATAGTTTCACCTTTTACTTAGTAAATAAGCCTCGAGTTCAAGATCGTAAAGTTTAGTATTTAAAGGTTGAAATTTGACTTATTTATAAATTGTATAACTCCTCAAATCAATAGGCTGTTAATTTCGACGTTGTCATTTTCCTTAAAAGGTTTAACACAGGTTCTAATGATTTCTTGTAATCGGAGTTTTAATACCAAGTTTTTGTTATTCTTTTCTTTCTTTATTTACCTAAGTAATATTATAAATATAACCTAGTATTTTTTTCTTTTTTTAACATTCCTTTTCTTTTGGGGTCGTACGTGTTGATGGCGTTTTATTGGTTTGTCGATGAAAAGTGGAGGAGGTTTGTGTTGGCTTAGTCGTTTAACTTAAAAGTTTTTATCTTTAATAACACTAATGTAAGGCTTAACCTAGGTAATTCGAAAGGATATAGGGCCGTTAATAATTTTAATAACTAATTTAAAGTTTCTGATATTTCTGATTTTATATCGGCTCCAGATATACTAGGACTTTACATCATAACGGAAAAGCAAGTACATCTATCGTTATAAGACCGTTTTCCGAGTTAATGGAACTATTGACCTGAAGGCGTACCGATTCACTTCGTAATTACTTTAAAGCTTTACCATAGGCCGCAACACGTTTTTAGGTACTTTTTAATAACGAATATTCACTCGTTAAGCATAGGTACGCTCCAAAGACTAATAGCGTTGAAACTAGACCTTTAAGGCCTATAATTTCGTTGAAACCTTTTACCGCTATTTCAAAACCTACCAGCAAATCCGTATAGCCTTTAATTTCCTACGTAAAAATATCATTCGTTCGGCGAAGTAAGACATATACCCTTTTAACTTTTTTAATACTTTAGTAAACCTTCATAGGCACCTATTTATACTGAATAACAATTATCTTGATATCTTTCTGAATGTTCGTGGCTGTAAAGTTAGTACCGATATCGTGAACAACGATGTTAAGTAAGCTTAAGTACGTGTTAATTTACTACATCATTAGTTTTTTCCATGTATTCTTTACCGAAAGAGACTTCAGAAACTTAAATTCGTAAAAAGAGGTTTCGAAGTCAACGAAGTAAAAAACCAACTTGTTATTTAAATAAAACAAAATAATAAAGAGCTCGCAGTTCAAATTCTCATTATTTTTCAATGCAAATAAAATCTTCAGGGGGGTTAGATATATGTTTTATAATGGTAGTGTAGCCTTTTAATCGCTTCTAAGGGAAAAAATTCTACATCTTTATTCCCTGCGGATTTTAGGATTTTATATAATTAGTTAACGGATAATGAGTTAAAGCGCCGGTATAATTAACGTATTTCCGGTTCCGTCGGGTTGAATACTAATACTTCAAGCTCTTAAAAATAAAACCATAAATACCCTTAGTTAAAGGCAAGGTGATACCTTTAACCGTTCTTAATCAGCTCGTTTACATTAACGTCGACCTTAACGCTGAAGGTTTTTATATCTTTGAAGCAAAAAAGGAACGGGGTAAGGGACTTAAGGATATTGAACGTAATTACTCCCACAATAGTTTCACCTACCATTATCTTTAATGACGATAATCATTCTCCCAGTTGAAAATCAACTTTAGCTTTGATAGTATCGTAACAATTAATCTTAGTAACCATAGTGCTTTCTATCCATAGTATCATATACTGCAAATAACCTCCTATTAAGTACAATATTACCTTTATATCTGGTATAATACCTTAAAATGTATAATCCGCGTAATTATTACGAAGGTTAAAGGTATATAAGAAGTTAAGGGCTTGGTTAAGGCAAAGGTAAAAAATTTTACCATACGGGCAGAATAGGAAATCGTAGCTAGCTAATTACGAAGCTGCGTTAGAAGTAATATATTTGTATCAATTGATTTACTTGGGGGTATTATTACTGTCGATTTTCTCGCCGTCTTTGAAGTCTATGATTTCATCAAAGTATTCTTATTCAAATGTAGTAGGGTACTAAATATAATACATCACCTTTTTTTATTTCGTTCGGCAGTGGGGTACCGAGTAAACCATTCACCAGATTTACTACAAATAAAATATCTTTTGACACTATTACGATGATAATATTTAAGGTTAACAGGTCTGCTTGAATCTTATTCATGTTGATGCTAGCGTGGCTATTACCTTTAGTCTGTAATTGATCAGCCAGACCTTAATCGTTAAGGGTGCCCGTAACTGTACTTACGGGTGACGTAATTAACCACCACAAGGTTTTCTTTATCGACGTTGAGGAAATTGACAGCTTAAGGGTATATATTAAGTTTGTTTGGTATATGTGCTATTATAATGGAAAACGACAAACGTAACTAGCTAAAAAAGCTTTCGCAAGTGCTATATAGGCGTTATAACGCGTATTTGACCTCGCTAACGCTTGTAACAGCTGCTCGTACCTGTTTACAAAGTGATACTTCGCCAACGTGGACCTTTCTAATTACTTTTTGGTATAATATCAATTTGTTAATTATTTCACTAAGTACTTTTATAAGTATTTCATCCTCTTACTTTTTTTCCATTATCGTTACCCAACTGGTAGTAGTATTATTCGTTTAATATTACGGCGAGTGAACGTAGTATTCGAAATCACCCTTTATACCGTCGTAAATCCCTTGAAACGTAGTTGTTCGGGTTAAAAAGGTTGGACAATGATCCCTAGCGTACCCTGTAAGGATTTTAGAAAATAGTAAGTAAAAAAAAAAAGGAGGAATTTCCATTCACTTACAAATGTTCAAAAAGTATGGATATTACTAATACTCTCATAGATAGTATACATAGGTCAAGTAGAAGTGCACTGCATTGCAAGGTGCCCTCCTGCAGGGTGCACAGTAACGTGTCATGCTGCAGGCTGTACTCTTGCAAGATGCAAAGTGCATCATGCATAGATCGGTCTGGAATGTGTATTCCAGACCGACGGCAAGCATAGATCGGTCTAGAATGCGTATTCCAGACCGACGGCAATACGAGGATCGGTTTAGAAGAAGTATTCTAAAGTAATATGCTTTGAGTGAAGGGCTTATAAGCCCTCACCTGTGGCGTATACCTTTAAATACTTTTTCTTATTAACTTATACTTTTATACTATTACTACCAATTTAACGATTACTCTTTTAAAGACCTTATTTCATGTGAATACTAAAGTTTAAAACCTTACCGATACCAATTAGTAACCGATTCGGTCGATGATAAATAGCCTAAGAAAAAAGAGATAAACATACGTTGAATATCAATAAAAAAATTGTAAAATAGTTTTGACTAATTATAATTTAACACTTCCTTTTTACAAAAATTATACGCCGACATATACAAAAACTAGAGAATTAATTAATTTAAAAAAGGAAAACTTTAGTACTATATTATTAACCCTTATTTGGCGTTTTATTTACTAAAAGCTACCTTATATTACTATTAACCTTCGTTTGGCGTTTTAATGTACCCGTGTACTTTTCAAAAAGCGTTCCATTACGCATTAGCTTACGTAAATTATCAAGTTTCGGAATCCTTTATCACGAAATATCCGATTTTCGACAATTTATACCGATCGCCTTACCAAAATCGATTACATATAAATATCCAAACCAGCTGCCTTAGTAATATCGGTTATATACCAAATAACCAAAACGATTACTTTACTAAGTTCGGTTACGACATACCAATTCGTACAGATTACTAAATACCAGATGATATAACGTACCTCCCTATAGTTATACCCTTTATTTGCCATGCTTGTTATACACTCCCTTTACCTTATTTTCCTTTTCGTGTTCGCTTTACGTATTTTAAATTTAGGTTTTGTAAAATTTAAGTTTTCCCAGCTTTTTAGATAACGTAACGTTACCAAACGTTAATAAAACTAATTCAATACGCTTAACTAACTTATAGTTACGCTTTAATTACCGTTTAAATTTAATTCATACTAATAAAGACTAAAAAATACTATTTTAACCACTTTAATTACTTTATTCATTTTATATTTTCGATTTGTAGAACGTGTTACCTTAAATGGTGGGACCTAAACATATTCAAAACCTAATTACGATTCGGAAATACCAACTTTAATCGATTTAATATACCTAATGAATATAGAAACCACCCTATAACATTTATAGTTATAATCTTAAAACCAATATTATTGAAGGAAGTTAACCACAATTTCGACTTTTTGGTCGAGAATATAAAAATTAAAAAGTTTATAATACATGTAATCGACCTGAGCTTTTAGGATAATACTATTAATTAGATAATCAAGGATCTTGACATATATACGGAAAATACATATATTTTAGCCGTTATATTCCGTTATTCAAAATCAAATGCCTAAGGATTTCTCCTATTAAATAATTTTTATAAAAACTTTTTAAATTTGACGCTAGGTATATAACATATAGTTAATTTCGCAATTGCGAAAGACTTACGGGTCCAATTACGAATTAAAGGTATTAATACCTTGAAGGGCAAAATTAACCTCTTTACAAAAGTTTTATTCGAAATAACATAATTTATCAATATATTAGACCAAGAGTATAAAATGTTTTACGTAACGGAATTTCTAAAAGGATATTACCTTATAAAGTAAAAGAAACTATTATTAAAACGACGGGGACGAAGCGTTAAACGACCTAGTTTAATATCTATACCCTAAGTCAAGAATAAAGACCCCGAGAAAAAAAACTATTTCAATCTTTATCCATTACATAAGTAAATTATACACATACGCCGAAATACACTTTGAAATAAGACCGAACACGAAACTACTCCCCGAAAACCAAAAATAACCCGATCAACTACGGCGGAAGCTACCGAAATACCGAAAATAATCCGATCGACTATAAAAGGATCGTCTAGGATACAAATAACAACCCGACCTTAAATTTAACGAGCGGCGTAAAACGTTAATACGTACCCTACGGACCGAGACCTATAAATTGCGATCCTTACTGTAACCTTGTACTATACCGTTTCACCACGGATAAAAAAAATTTTATAAAGTTAACCAACTTTACCAAGTTGTAGGATAGGAATAATAATTACAAAGATCAGCCGTACGACGTATTCAATGATAAAATACGAGTTATATTTATCACGTAAAAAAAACAAAATATTAAGCCATTCCAATTTTATGTCATCTTACCTGACATACATTTCGAATAAGCTAAAATATATATATATAACATTTTACGTTAGTAAATATATTGACGAGGTCTTACAAGTGCTTAACATCTTATTTGTATACAGAAATCAACTATAAAATTTACAATACAAACTAGACAAACAAAATATAGGAATCCGTAAAAAACTAATAGGAAAACACCGATAAAAACTTACAGAAAATCCTTACCACCCTATAAACAAAGTTTTGAAATTGTTAAATAGCAGTTAAACCGGAATATAAAGGTGATAAACTATTTTTAAGTCGTAATAAATGCCTACCGTAAAAACCCGGATTTCGGCCGTATATTTTTCAACCTGGAAAAATATTTAAAGGTTTTGTATATAAGACTTAAAGCATCATTCGAAATTTTTATAAACTGACAGATAAGCTTCCGATAAAAATTTATAACTAATGAAACCAGAGGCAACTCCTAAATCATTAAAGTAAACTTTGCCAAAACGATTTACCACTTTTTAAACCGGAGATTTAAGGTTTACTCGAGGTACAACGAACGCCTAAAGTATAGATACTAAGGAGGAAACATTAATAATAAGAAGAAAAAACCGATCGTTTAGAAATGGACAAAACGTATCGAAACTATAGCAATATTTACGGAAAGATATACGGAGCCCTATAGGTTTGTAAAAGCGATGTATTGTATACGGAAAAGTTGGCTGTTAGTTTATAAACCACCCCTTTTACGAGTAAATTTGAATCAAACGACAATTTTGAGCCGAGTGTAATTTTAAGGATCTATTGAAAGCTAATTTTGCAACATACGTAACCAAATTCGAAAATATAGATAACAGACTCAACATATACCTTTATGAAGATATATCTGGAAATGATGACCATAAATAAAACAATACCTACTTATTAGTTTACGACGATAAAAACGCCTAACGTATTTTTACCGGCCTATAAAATGCCTCTTTTTTATATATTACAGGCCTGGACTGCGTGAATGAAGTGCTTAACGCTAATATAACATCGTAATTCGCCTTTTTTAATAGATACGAAACCAGATTTCAAGGCATTAAACTTGATACTAACATAGCCGCAATTTCGATAACTGGGAAGCGATAATTCGACGTACTCACAGCGAAATTTCCGAATTTTCGGCTAAACCAGATAGGAAAATACCGAAAGGTCCTATTTAGTAAAAGTAAAGCGACATCGATCGAAACGGTCGTTGTAAATATATGTTTCGAACCGATTAAGTTTTACGTAATAGATTTTTAAAAGCTATTTTTACTATCATTCACTAATATAAATAAGCTTGAAATTAAGCTCCGAAATACGACTAATTCACTTATCCGCGCCTTAAATGGCGTATATATACAGTCTAAGTTTAAGTTCAGTTACTTATAGTTTTCCCCGGAAATACGTACAATTAAAGCTACTTATTTAATTTAGCTAAAACTACGAACTTTATACCGACTATTTAGATACTTAATTACTAAACGCTTTTTACGTTTATTTTACGCCGTAGGCTATATAAATGTAGGTCAGGTCGTACTCGAGGCTATCAAAAAGTTTCATTATAAGTATTATATTTACTTATAAGACTTACAATAGTTTCAATTCCGCCTTTCAAACTATATACATTTTAACATCGAAGTAATTATTTATGTTATATACCTAAATGACTAACCGGTCCTCTACGTAGTTGATACGGTTACATTATTTTAAGAAGCTTAGTTTATATGGAAACTTTTTTCTTTCAACTATTAGGATGCTTTAGTTAACTATTAATTAAACATTTACTTCAGACCTCTAAATTAGAATACGTACAACCATCAATACGGCTTTTAATTCCACCAAATAACGAACGAAAACTCGAATAGCCGATAGCGAGTATAAAAAAATCCTAATAAAAGCCCTATAAGGTATCAAAAAATATAAACGATACTATAAACTACTAAAAAAGACTAAAGGGTTTTAGTTTTAGGGAATTTATCCTTTAAATAGCGGTTAACACCGTTAACAAAACTTTTAGCCCAAATAAACTTATCCTTACACTCCTTGTCTTTAATACCTACCCAAGGATCTATATAAACTTTACCATATTACTATCTATGGTATAAATAGCTAATACTATAGCAACAGCTATAACGGCCCTATACTTATTACGAATAAAGAATAATGTATCCAGGGCGTTAGTTATAAGACATGGTTTACGTAGGACTAATATGCTAAACCTACTATTAAAATCTAAGGTTTTAGTTTAGAAAACAAGGGATAAATAAATTAGGCTTCAAAGAATGAACGGATTCATAGTCTTTAATGTACTTATTAGCTTATTAAACGGAACAAATTCGTTTCGTTAGATAATAATACGAAAAAAAAAAAGACGGCCCAAAACCGTAGGACGAGTAAACCCTCCCATAGAACGTGATCCTCAACGACGAATTTAAACCGAATTTACCTTTAGCTTCGACTTTAAAACGAAAATCCAACTCAACTACGCTAAATAGGAACGGACTATTTAAACGATATTTATTAAAACTTAGACGTCGAGGACGCTTTTTCGGCTCTAAAACTAAAAAAACACCTTAAAACCTTTGCTACAAATTCCTTTATCACGTAAAAAAATTCGTAAACCGTAAGCTTAGCTTAAAATTCCGTTACGAAGGTAATATTATTACCACATGTACTCTATTCGTATAATTTACCTTAACGGAAATCTTAACCCTTGTTAATTAAGGCTTATTTCTCTTCAAAATTTTTAATCTAGCCGTTTACGACGTTTATAAGATATTGCTAACCCTCCTTATCCACAAAGTTAAAGATAAAACCGAAAAGCCGTATAAAAACCGTTTCATTGTAAAATTTTATAACAACGAAGGTAAAAAGAATATTATAACCTAGTTACCTATATTGCAATGAGCTAGCTATCACCTGATTTTTACGTTCGTGACCTCCCTTAACAATTTATATAGCTTATATATTAAATTTCGCAATATAACGTAAATTTACGCCTAATTCGGGCACCAGCTGAAACGACTGATTTACGCAGATATTTTTAAGGACCTTAAGTAATACCACCAACCCGGTACGATTTTATGTATTATAAAACCGCTTTACGGTTTAACCGAAATAGGTATTTATTAGTATAACATTTACTAAAAATATTATAAAAAACGACTCGAAATAACTAACTCTACCTTTAACTTATACTTATTAGTATTAATAGCCCATTTAAAAGGATTTTCACTAACGGTTATATAAACGGACAACACTTTAACATTGTATAATTCTTAGTTTTTCGCATTTTGAAAAAGGAAACTTTTGAAAGCCGGATTAAAAGCTAAACTGAAAGCATTTTAAAAGAAAATAATATAATCGATTTTAAAAAATCTACGATTACCTTTTGGAACGGCATTTTAAGCTTTATATAAAAGAGGTAGAAGAATGAAGTCACTCACGTTACTTTGAATAACGTAAAAGAAGCTGACGAATATAGATCCTAACGTATAAGAGACGTTTAAATTACCTTTATAATATAACTAAAGGTATATTTAACCCTTTTATCGTCGTATAATGTTAAATCGAGACGATGAACGACACATATAAGGTGTTTAATAAACCTTTTTCATCAAAAATTTACAATTTAAAACGCATTTATAATTTGTATTATTAAATATACGTATTATAAAGCCAATTATTTCTATTCACCGCTTTTTCGTTAATAATAACGACTATAACTTATGAATAGATTTCGTTTTATTTTTCTATAACGAAATTCTGGCCCGTAACGGCTTCACGGTTCAAAAAAAAAATATTATTTACTAAAACTTTACCAAATATAGATGGGTTATACGAAACGTCCTGGCTGTTAATATTTATAATATAATTCAAGGCTTTGATTCGAGTATTATTATAATAATAACGATCCGGATAATTCTTTCTTACCTTAATTTACGTTTTATTTCTCTTATCGTTTATATTAAATCCTTTTCACTTTATAAGTATTTGGTTAAGTTAGGTATTATAAATTAAAAGCAATTAATTATCGATATTGTAATATTACGCGAATCGTACTAACGATGGGAAATTGAGGGAATTAAATGGATTAATAACAAATCTAATCCAGTAAACGTAATAATAAAGTTTATACTAAACAGCGTACTAAAATATTTTATATTTATAAATATGTTATTTATTGGGGTTATTATAACGGTTTTACGACCCTAATAGACTATTATATCATATCAATTTTCGCCGATACGGATTGGTTTATCGATACCTTTCGTACCGATCTACGATTTACCTCTATTTAAACGAATTATTCGTCCAGACCACTGATTTTGCCTTTATTAAATACGATTATTCGCGCCGTTTTACGAGTTTTATTTTTATCATTTTTTTTATGATATGGTAACGATATAAATTACGTTCATTACACCAAACAATCATTTTCTAGAAGACTATATAATTAATATGTAGCATATTACATTTTAGCCAGGTATACAGGCCCGGCTCCAGGGGTATTTATCTATTACTAAAGTGAAAGGGCGACGCCATCACGTTTTTACCATCCTTCCTATTCTTTTTCCCCTTTATGTCAACGTTACTGCTAACGACGTTATTAGCGTTAATAAGGATATAGCCCTTTAGCTTATTAGTTACGACTTTAGAAAAAGGTATAACGGAGGGATTACCCTTTTTACGGCGACGTACGATAACACCGTTAAATTCGTCCGTATAGTACATGCATAAATCTCGTTTTCAGGCGGTAACGGCAGCTGCTATCTCCCTAATCCGCCGATTAACGCCCATTAATAATTAGTATCGGCTTATTTTGATTATTTACAACGATTTTTTTCTTCGAATCGTTCCAAACAGTATATTCCTACTAAATGGAGTTTTTAAAATTCGGTTTAACCTTACTCAAAAGCCGGTGTGCGTGTAGTACCGCCTCAGTTTACGGCCCAAAGACTACCGAAATAGGGTCGTACGAGCTACTAGTCCGCTTATAACGATAATATGGAGCCGAGCGGCCCCCGATTTTATATCAATCGCTAATAAACTTACCCGCAGCCGCAAACGCGATATACGATACGTAAGGCGTATCTATTAAAAGCCTAAGGCTATGGACTTAGGTACGTTGTTTTAATGCTTAACACGTTAAAAAAGCATTACAACGTACCCTGGTGATACAAAGCTCGAGGCGGCGGAGGAAACGGGCTTCGTACTCTTTTATTATAAAAAAATGAGAGTTAAAAGCTTATAACTAGAAGGACTAAGATGTAAATATTTTAACGTAATTATGTTAAGCTATATTTACGGCATAAAAGGGCCCCTACGGATAATAGAGCTTTTTACCCATGGGAAATGAGTAAAATTTATAACTTTAAAAGCCTCTATTTCCTTCCCCGAGCTGGGAAATGGGGAAGGAAAGGAAAGGAAGGAGGAGGTTTAGGCGGCGGTGGCGGAAAGGGGTGAGGCAAAGGCGGCAGCTGGGTTGAGCGGTGTAACGGCAGCGGGACTAAGCGGCGTGGCGGCGGTAGCAGCAGGGCTTAGTGGCGTGGCGGCAGGCGGAGAGGTAGGGACTGGTGGTGTGGCGGTAATGGAGGAGATATTACCCGAGGAGAGCGGGCTGTTACTATTGGTGGTGGTGGTGGTAGAGGCAGTAGTAACAGGGATAATAGCGATGGCGGCGGTGGTGTGCTGCCGCTTACGCGCTAAACAGCGTTTTGTAGTTCGGTTCTTACGCGTTATCTGAATAAAAAAAAGTGTAATGATCACACTAAATACCCGTGAGTATATAGAAGGTATCAGAGGGTTTATGTTATCAAGAAGGTAGCAAAGGTGCTGAGTGAACAATATCGCAACCGTGCAAGTAATGATCAAAAGCCGTGAGGCTATTCAGATGTGTAGACTGAATACTTAGATTGACAACTAAAGAACTATGAAGGAAATACTATCTGTGTAGTGATGACCGTATCCTTATATATCCGTACCTTTATACCATCTTCAGTACTAGATAGCTTGGATAGCAACATATCCAACATATCCTATGCGTCTATGCGTTAACCCTAACCCTGAGTTGCTGACATAAGAGATTTTCCCCACCTAATGTGTTGGACTTCAGGCTTCTCAGTGATGCAATTGCATACTAGCCCATTTCCTGACCCAACCGCTGTTTGAGTCATAACAGAAAGATTAGTTATGGGTATTGGTTAAATAACTTACTTATTAAAGCGGTTTTTTTTTTTTTTAGTAAAGGGAAATAAAAAAGAAAATAGGGATGCGGCTTGGTTTACTTAAAGGGAATAACCGTTAAATGAAAATAGGGATTTGTATTTGTATAGATTACATGCCTTTAAAAGAAAAAGAAAGGAGGTTTTACCTAAGTCAATAGCGATATATCTTTTTATTCTAATTTAATACGTAATTACGTAATCACCTGTACGTAATTACCATTCCGTAATCAATCCCTGTAACACCGGAATAATTACCTTTATTAATTGCAAAAAAGATGTTATTACTAACTATATCGCCCTTATTTAATTATATAAACTAAATCCGAACTATAATTACCACTACGACTAAACTTTACTAATTTTAGCCGAACTTGTTAATTTGGACTTTTTGCGATTAATACGGTAATAATACTCTTATAATAGAAACTGTTAATTTTGATCTTTTACGATTGATACGGCAACAACACTATCATTGCGGAAACTATTAATTTATACCTATTGTAATTAATACTACAAATAACACTATTACTACTAAGATATAGGTACGACGTATATCAAAAAAAAAAATTGCCTGTGTAGATATTACTATATACCCTTATAAATAGTATACATAAGTTAAATAAAAGTGCACTGTATTATAAGATATACTCCTACTGGGTACATGGTAACGTGTCATGCTACAGGCTACACTTTTATAAGACGTAAAATGAATTATACATAGATTGGTTTAGAATAACTATTCCAAACCGATAGCAAGTATAAATCGGTCTAAAATGGGTATTCCAAACCGACGGCAATGCGTGGATCGGTGTAAAAGAAGTATTCCAAAGTGATACGCTCTGGATGGAGGGTTTATAAGCCCTCACTTGTGGCGTGTACCTCTGGATACTTCTTTTTGTCGAATTATCCTTTTATACTACAACTACCAATCTAACAATTACTCTTCTGAAGACTTTATTTCATGTAAATACTAAGGCTTGAGACCTTACCGACAAAAAAGGTATTATTTTCGAGTTGAAACGGTTATAGGGCTTTCCGCTATACTTCTATATATCGTTTTTAATTTTAATGAAATTTGTAAAAGGTTTATAGTTAATATTAACTCTTTTGATAGGTTAAGGGGAAGGTCTCGATAATTATCCCAGTTTTTATTGGTATTTCCTAACAATTTAAGTATTATAGCTTTCGAAGTATAGTAGTAAGCGCAATTGTTAGTCGCTTGGCCCGAAGGATAAAGTCCTATAATGATATCTGTGATAAGCCTACAAGTATAAGCAAACCTGCCATAAAAGGTTTTTAAAGGGCATGTTAGTTAAAATACTAGAGGGTGATAGGTACTTAAAGGTTTTGAGAAACTTAGTAATCTTATCTGATTAACTAATATAAAGCACTAACGTCAATTCATTTAGCCGCGTGCGTATCCATTGCCTCTCGTATTTTACCGCCATTAAGGTCATACTATACGCTTCTGCGAAAAGGTACTAGGTTGCCGAGTAAATTGATGAGTTCCCTATCGTTAACGTGTAAAAAGGCTCGACTTATCTAAAGGTAAAAGGGAGGTCCCCTAAATCGTGTATAAGGGTATTAAAGTTCGTAAACACTCTTTCCCTTAAGGCGTAAGTTTTAAAGGCATTTCTTGAGTTAATCCAAGTCGAAAAGGGTTTTTACTAGTTTGGTAAACCCTTTTTCTAATATGTAAATCCCTTTTCGCTCGAGTTTTGCCTTTAGTTTAAATTTAACCCCTTAAAAAAACTTTCATATTAAAATCTAGTCAGCGATAAACTTACGATATTTTCGAAAAACGCGTTCGTTACGGTTAAGTTCTGTGCCGCCGTCTCATTTTATAATAAAGTGGCTGACGAAGTTAACTAAATACCATTCGCTTAAGTCTTTATCGATATCTAACCATTAAAGATCTTTATCGTATTATTTTAAAAAAGGTATCCAAGGTTTTTCATCCCCCTTTAAAGTTTTTGAGATGGTGTTATCTAAGAGTTTAAGGTTGGGTATGATTTAGTGGGTTTGTAAAGTAAAAGACTTGGTAATTTTAGGCTTAAGAACTTGATAATTCAACATAAAGTCGCGTAGAAACTGAACGATTTGTCGTTGGGTCGCCTAACGGGGTTTTAATAGCATAACTGAACGTTTTCGCTCAAAATATCGATCTTAGCGATTAAATTAATATAGGAAAATTAGAAAAGAGTAAATTAAGGCAGCGGTTTTTTATAAAAGGGAAGATCAAAAGTCATTTATTAGTAATAATGAAAGGCGAATTTTAAACGTTGTAGGCCGTGTAACTTAGTCGTTTCTTTATAGTAGTAACACCCATAATAGTACCAACTTAGCTGTTTACCAATTTGCTGAACTTTAAAACTTTTTATAGTTAATCTTAACGTTTTTAAAAAGATTTGTAAAGATTTTTTAATGTTTTCAATAACGATACCGTTATGAATTTTTGACTGCCGTAAAGACTAGCGCGGCCTAAAGGTCTTTTTTATATACTGCCGTAAAAACTAATATAGTAGTAAAGGCCCTTCATAAGAGTCTTTCCTCTACCTTAACCGCCGTTTAACATAAAACGTAACCAAAAAATAGCTTTTTCTTTTAATTAACCAAGGTGTGCTTAACCCAATAAGCACTCATCAATATTAGTAGGGCTTTAAACGTTGCAACGTTGTCGATTCGATTGGTCGAAGTAACAGTAGTATTACGTGGTCAAGTGGTGGATGTATTGTTCTAGGTTTGGCAGACCGCCAGCCGGTCTGCACTGTAATTTGTATGGCCAATTGCTTGGCCCGTGCCCTAGTGTGAAGTGTGGCCTACTGTACTCGACTTACACCCAATACAGTAAGCCCACACAAAACAATACACTCAACTTGCAGTCAGTATAGTCAACTTTACTGTAAGTAAAGTTGACCTACTTCACTGCATGTAATACTATTCCAACAATAGATATTGATATATGCATAGTGCGATTAGACTGCGCAAAGGCCCACCTTGTTGACGGCGATTAATGAGAATGTGACAGACCCGGCTGTTAAAGAAAAATTTCCTTTTTTTCTCCTTCTCGTTTCTCTGCAAGCGTGTTAGATAGGTTGGTGGGTGTAAATCGATTCATTATTGTGAAATACAGCTGGCGCGTTACGTTTGAACTAGATGTAAATACACAGATTTGGCGATGCTGCAGTGATCTTAGTGGTGGCTACGGAGGCTTCCGTGATGGGTTTCGTGCGCATTTTAATTATAGTAAATATATTTATATTTTGCCGAAACAATGTTGGATGCATAGCCCTTGATTCTGTGGCGCAGGCCGGCATCTGTAAAGAGATCCTTGATTTATGGCGGCATAGCAGATATTTCCGATAAGCCCAGCTTGCATGTTATTCGGAGTAGCAGGTTCCGAGCATGGGCGTTTATGAAGCTCTTAGCAAGCTGCTGCGGTCATTATCCTTGTTGGGCTCACTTGCCTTGTCCACTTGCCCCTGAGTCGTTTCTATAACTATTGTATCGCGTTCCAGCAACACATGGCGCTGGCTGTTGTGTCTAGTCACATCCTTCTTTGGCCTCTGTTTTCATCTCTGCCCGTTTGGCGCATCCGCAGGCTGGCGAGTATAAAATTCCTTTCACATTCACGTATTGCCATCGAAGCACCCTGTACCTTATTTTTCATTTATTTTCAAATCCCACCATGCGCGCTTGTTTCATCATTGGGGCGTTGTCCCTCATCCTCCCCCACATCCATGGCCAGGCCCCGGATGTGAGCAAGAAGTGCGTCCTGGGGGGCGGCGCCTGCATGGACGACCAGGGCAGCTGCGTGAGCCAACGACACTGCAGAGACGCTGGGTTTTTCCTCAAACGCTGTTTCTGCGAAGCGGCCCATCCTCACGTGGCCTGCTGGCCGCGCGTATGCTGAAGCCATTGGGCGCGGGGCATGCATGACACGGCGGGGCAGGCGCCTGGAGATCCCGTCAGACTCCAGGCGAACTGGCTGTGAGTCACGCAGAGGGAGCCGGTACAGAACTAGCGAGGGGCGGCGCGGCACCAGGTTTTAAATCTATCGCAGAGGCAAGAGAGCGTGGCGTGTTATCGTCTTGACGATGGCTGGGGAGTTGCAACGGCATCAACAAGAAAGCCAAACCATCATCGCGGACAATAAGTATGGTATCGCCGGTAAAGATGCGACTGCAGTGGGCGGACAAACATCCACATACCAGGCGCAGAAATCATGTTCAAATATCGACTTTGGATGGCGTCAAACCAACCAAAACCAGAAGTGGCGCATTCTCGTCTTGCGACGTTGCTTGGCCCAGGTTGTCACAGCAATGCTCGAAAAGATGGGAGACTGAGCCGAGGTACAAACCCGGACATTTCAATAGGCAACGCCGTACCGAGCACACCGGACTAGTCAGGACGGTCGCCATATACCTACACTACGAACATATACACTCCGGGAATGCAGAAAGAAGTCAACATACTCGAGGAAGCTTATGAAATCATCAGCACTTAACAGAGCACACAGACTTCCAACCGTACAGCCATTCAGCTCTTCTCCCAAACCCCCGAAACCTAGCAAGGCAGGCACAATAAGATTTTAAAGTTTCGAGCGGCCCGGGAGACAAAATTGCATCCACTTTGTGAAAACAGATTTGTACTAGTCTATACGGTGACCTTGCTGACTCATCCGGGTGTGCAAGCAAACCCGTCAGCGAAGACAGCAACCTTCCTAACTAATAGGATGTCGCACGAAGACCATGCCGGAAAAGGCGTATATGTAGTACGTAGTGAACTAGGGATAAGTGTTATATGAATATTGATTTAAACATTTCCTTCCTCACCATCCCCGTTATGTCAATTGAATAGCGGTACTTCAAATTATCACTACACTATTGTTTTAGTCAAGCATATATACAATATTTTCAAGTGATTATTAGGTTTCCCAAAAAATCGTACATGTATTTATTTTTGAATGTCTATAGATTATGACTATCTGAACAACACTTGATTGAATAATATAGGATCTTCTAAACGATAAAAGTAAATATATAAATTAGTTGAATGGTTTCTCTTATGATGAATATTTTTTCATCGGTTTTTATGCATTTTTCAACCAGTTTTAGCGTATTTGAAAAATAAAAAATCGGTGAAGTCCATAAAAACATTTTAAAAGTAAGTACATTTTCAAATATATAGGGACCTAACATCAAGTAAATATAGTACATTTCCCTCAAAATGTGCTACATAAAATGACTTTATAGCACGACTATTTTTATGGTTGATCCGCTTTTGAGTAGCGACATTGAATTGCGCGTATGTGTTGATTGAATATTACTTCATGGAACATGCATTGCGTTTTAAAGAAATGCATGTTTCTTCAATTATTGAATGAAAACTATTGGATCAAACAATCGAATTGTTGGTAGGGCTTTAGATGTTACATCGTTATCGATTCGATTGTTCGAAGTAACAGTAGTATTACGTGGTCAAGTGGTGGATGTATTGTTCTAGGTTTGGCAGACCGCTAGCCGGTCTGCACAGTAATTTGTATGGCTAATTGCTTGGCCCGTATCCTAGTTTGAAGTGGGCGCATATTGTACTTAACTTACAGTCAATACAGTAGGCCCACACAAAACAATACATTCAACTTGTAATTAGTATAGTTAACTTTACTGTAAGTAAAGTTGACCTACTGTACTGTAATTACTACTATTCCAACACTAGCGGCTTTTTATTTTTGTACGCGCACGCTAATGAAGACAACCAAACTTTTCCGGTAACTATTGAATTACGCCCTCATTAACTTGACAAACCCCTCTTAAATCTAGTAAACTTTAACAAATAAATGAACCCTAACTACCTTTCATTACCCAACGGCTCCGAATTTCGACTTTATTGATTCCTAAAAATAAGTCTTCCTATACAAGCTTATATAAACCTCCAATTTAACCGTACCAATTAAAAAAGTTGTTATCGTTATTTTCCTGGCAGTTTTCCAGTTTAACAGCATATCTTTATCCGCTTACTCGTAAGTAACACTTATGAGGTAGCCTATTAACGTAACCCTCGATACGTATAGTCAGTTTATTATCATTTATAAACCTTTTAAAGGCTTTATTTGACGATACCTTTGTTATAACGTTAGTAAGATTTACCTTTCTATCGATTTATCGGAACCTTTTGATTTTCCTACCTTTGTAGGCTTTGCAGAAGGTTATTGCATCGATTATTAAGCGTTTTTCACTAGTAGTTCCGAGCTTTACAATGCTTTTGAATAAACTCCCCGAGTTGATATAAATTACCACTAAAATAAAGGGAATTTTGAGCTATTTAAGAATAAAATTCAAGGTTCCCTACAAGTCTATACCTATATTAAAGCTAGTTATTATATAGTAAACCTCTAAGGCCAATACGTTTTATATAACCCTTTTACATTCGATTGAGATTTAATGAATTAGGTTGCCAGTAATACTTAATTGAATTTTCCACCTATCTTTTTAATAAGGGTTATTAGGTAGTAGATTGATAAAAAAAGGTAGATGTTATTTATAAAGAACCTATTCATAGAGAATATGAACTTAGTTTTCGATAAAATAATAGAAACCATATTTATTCTTCGGTCAAAGTTTCGTATTCATTACTTAAATTTTGTATTTGACCACGTAAAGTCTTCTTTATTAGGTTTTGTTTTTGTATAGTAATCGATAAATCGTAAGAGACTTTCAATTTACATAAGGTGGCGATATAGCTGTCACAAGTATGTTGTGATTAGTACTATTAAGCTTTGAATACGTCAATCTTTTTAATTGTAGCCAAATTAGTACTGTAGCCCTTTTAGTGAAAACTAAGGCTAGTATTGACAATAAGTATACGGATTAACGATTTGTTAAAGTTAAATTGATTATCTTTTACTAAAGTTTCAATTAGTTCATAATTTTGAGTTTTAACGTCCTTAATCGCCTGTTATTCTGATATTATTAAACCCTCAATCACGATAAAAAAGTATCATTAGTTCATATGTTTACTAACTTGAAGTCTTTTTTTTACGTTATTAATAAATATGGATTGTATATTAAAGGCTTTATTTCTAACCATTACATCAAGTGCGATTAATAAAATAAACCCTAATAGACGCCTAATTTAGTCAAACCATATAATATATTAATCCATAGTATAGCTATTCTCCAAGGTAAGAAATACGCAGGATTTGTATAATTTAATAAAACGAACCCTTGAAAATTGGTTACAAATTACGTTTATACCTACGTTAAATATTGGCTATTCAGTAAAAAATAATCATCAACCTTAATAAGTAAATTTATTACTAAAGCAATTACTAAACGTTAAGTAATTGTTTGAATCGGTAACGATTATATAAAGATCTATTCTTTATCATAATTACCGTATCTTTCAACGATTAACAGTAATTTTTGGAGCGGCCGTTCCGTGGTTTATCCTCAACTTCGTATATTATCCTCGACCCAAAGAATGTTATATTCTAGTTTGAAATGTTGAAATTGGTTTTGTATACTAATTATATAACCTTTAGAATTATGAGGCCGTTAATTTTGACCATTTTACTTTCCTTAACGTGTTTTTCGAAGGTTTTAATAATACTCTATACTCGAAATCCTAATACCAAGTTTTCGTCGTCTTTTTTCCCTACTTATTTGAACAATATTGTAAATAAAACCCAGTATTTATTCCTTCTTTTCAAAGTTTTTTTTTCTTCAGTAGTTTTCTGCGCTAGCAGCGTTTTATCAATTTATCGATAATAAGTAAAAAAAGGTTCTATCAACTAGTCGTTTCGTTTAAAAGTTTTTATAATTAGTTACCTTAATACAAGGTTTAACCTGCGTAATAAAAAACTTTGCGAAGCCGTTAACAAATCCTAAAACTATTGAAATTTAGTGATATTTAAGGTTTTATATAGGTTATCATATTTTTCTCGCTTCCGCCACATATTAACTTTACTTTATAACGGTAAATCATATACATCGATTATTGTAAGGCTGTTTTTAGTATTATAATCGCCGTTAACTTAGCGCTGTACCGATTCTTTCCTTTATTCCTTTAATTTATTACCGTAATATATAGCTCTCTTTTGAATATTTACTAATGGCAGAGAATTATTTGTCAGGCGTTGGTACGCCCTGAAGACTATTAGTATTGGCATTTGGTCTTTAGGTCCCACAGTATCGTTTAAGCCCTTTAACGATATTTGAATACGTGTCTTTCAATTCGTAAATTGAATCTCTACCGTAAAAATACCATATGCTTGGCGAAAGAGTACGTATATCCTTTCGACCTTTTTAATGTTCCAATAGGTATTTAAAGACACCTGTTTACATTAGATTCCTATTTTCTTAGCGTTTACTTGGAACTTTACCATCGCAAAGTTATTACTAATAAGGTAAAATACAATATCAGGTACACTTAATTACGTATTAATTTATAGTGTCCTTAGCGCTTTCCACGTATCCTATATTAATAGAGACTTCAAAAACTTTGCTTCGTAAATAGAAATTGTGAAGTTATCGATGTAGGAAACAGGTTTATTACAAAAATGAAATATATTAATAAACACCCCGCGGTGAAATTCCTTCCTCTGTTTTAGTGTAAATTTCAATGTTAAAGGGGCTTAGATATACTGTTGACAATAAGAATAGGGCGTTTCGATAACTTACAAGGTAAAGTATTTTATTTTCCTATGCTTCACAGCCTGCCAAACCTTCAATAGCCTATTAATAACTAGGTAGTTAAAGCGCTGGTATAATTAATATATTTATACCTTTGTTAAGGTTAACATCGCTACTTTTGGACCTTGAAGATAAAACCATGTGTTCTCCAACTTAAATGTAGAGGGAAATTTCTAATTATTTTGAACCTATTGATTTACGTTAACGTTAACGTTAATACCGAGGGTTTTAATATATTTCAAATAAAGAAGCAAAGAGGTACAATACCTCAAGACATAAAATGTCATGAACGTAATAATAATCTAATCTACCGTTATCTCTAGTAACTATAGTTATTTACCCGGTTTGAAGCCGACTTTAGCCGTCTTAGTATTTGAACGATTAATATTGGTAACAGTAGTATTTTCTCTCTGCAATTCTACGTACTTCCAATAGTTTTCTATTAAATACCTTTTTACCCCTTTATTTGGTATAATACCATAAAACGTGTAGTTCACATAATGATTTCAAGTGTTAAAGTTATATAAATAGTTAAAGGCTTCATTAATATAAAATTAAGTTTTTTTTCTACTTAAGCAATATGAAAAGATGTAGTCGGCTAATTACTAGGCCGCATTAGAATTAATATTTTAATATCACTTACTTTACTTCGGGGCATTGTCGCTGTTAACGGCTTTATTACCCTCGAAGTTTATGATATATTTTAAATAGTTTCATCCGAAAGTAATTGGTCAATTTGTGTAGTATGTTAATTTTTTATTATTACTCTTCACAAAATGGTGGCAGGTTAACCAACCACTGAACTCACTATAAATTCAAGATATTTTTCCATGATTACTACGATAGGCTTTGCAGTTAATAGTTCCATTTGAATTTTCTCTCGCTAACGTCAGTATGATCATAATTTTCAATCTGAAGTTATTAAACCAGATTTTCTACATTAAGGGCTCTTATAGTTATATTTACGATTAACCTTATTAATTATCGCACGGTCTTTTTATATTACGAAAGTTATTAGTTTGGAGGTATATAACAAACGAGTTTGTTATACGTGTTATTAAAGTTGTAAACAATCAGCGCAACTAGTTGGATAAGCTGTTACAGGTGGTATCTAAGGGTTATTAATCGTAGTCAAACTTATTAACGTCCGTAACGGCTATCCGTACCTGCTTCTAAAATGTATGTTCGGTAATATAAGCCTTTCGCCTTGACTATTAGCACAACATAAGCTTATTTTGTATCTAATTTAGTATATCTATCGGTATTTCCTCCTTATTTTTCTTTATCATTATCGTAGTTCACCTCGTAGTAGCTTAATCCGTATAATATTACGTAAAGTGAATATTATACTCGAAGTAGCTTTTTATATCATCGTAGATTTCGCGAAAAGTTATTACTCGTTTTAGGAAGGTTAGGTAAGTCTCTAACGTGCCTTGGGGAAAAAATCATGAAGAAGTAAGTAAAATCCTGAAGAAAAACCCTCCATTTACTTATAGATATTAAAAAACGGTATTATTTTCGTATTAAAAAGATTGTAGGATTTCCCTTTATACTTCTCTACATCATTCCAGATTTTGGCGAAGTTCGTAAAAAGCCTATATATAATTTTGACCATTTGGACAGGTCTTAAGAAACGGTCGCGATAGTCGTTCGAGTCTTGATTAGTATGTCCTAACAATTTCAACCTTTAAGCCACCGAGTCGCATTGTTAAGTGTAATTGCTAGTCACCTGCCTCGAGGGGTAAATTCCTATGGTTAAACCTGTAGTGTGTTCGCGTGTGTAAGCGAATATTCTATAGAAAGTTTTTTTTAAAAAAGATTTAGTGGCTTTGAGTAAAAGGTTGAAGGGTAGTTGAAGCTTAATAATAGGAAAAGTTTGAAGAGGCTTGACGACTTTACTTAATTAACAACATGGTGCCGACGTCAATACCTCTAACAGCGATGGAAACTATTGATCCATGCGCTTTACCGCTATTAAAAGCGTACTCTGCGTTGTTACTTATAATTGCTAAAATATTAAGCAGATTAAAGGGTGGCTTATAGTTAACACATAAGGAGGTTTAATTAACTGGTGGTAAAGGAGAGATCCAATAAAACGCGTATGAGGTTGTTAATATCTCTTAATACTCCATTCTTTAGAGCGTGAATCCTAAGTGTATTCCTTAAGTTGAGCCTAATCGAAGAGGGTTTTAACTAGCTTAGTAAAGTTTTTTTACTATTACATATACCCCTTGGCGTTCGAGTTTTTCTTTCAACTTAAACTTAATCCTTTTTAAAATATTCTTCCACATGTTAATAGTCCACTAGTCGAAATGCCTACGTTATTTGTGAAAAACGCGGTCGTCACGATTACGTTTTTTGCTGTCGTATTACTTGACAATAAAGTGGCCGACAAATGTAACTAGGTGCTTTTCGGTTGAGTTTTTTTCGAAATTTGGCTTGACAACGTCTGTATCGTATTACTTTAGAATAAGGGATATAAAGGCTTTAAATCTCCCTTATAGTTCCTAGGTAGGTGTTATCTTAACGTTCTTTACTGACATAGGACTTGGTAGGCGAGGAACGAGGTAGTTTAGAACATTGGAACTGGAAAATTTAACTTAAAGTCGAACAACGTGGTTTCCTTTATACGATTTGCCGCTTTTCAGTATTTTCGCTGAAAATTACGATCTTAACTATTCAATTGGCGCAAAAGAAGAGGAAAAAAAAGTACAGGAAAAACAATAGTTTAGTATAAATTGTAAGATAGAAAGTCATTTACTATTATCAGTAAAACACAAAATTTTAATATTGTAGGCCATCGAACTTAGTCGTTTTTATTGTACTAACACACATAGTAGTACTAATTTAACCGTTTGCCAACTTATTATTTAAGGATTTTAACGGTTAATCTTAATTTTTTAAAAGAGGTTATTCGTAACAATTTTTTAGTATTTTCAATGTCCTTACCGTCGTTACCTTTTAATCTCCGTCAAAACTGACTGGGATTAAAGTTCTTATTTATTTACTACCGTAAAGACTAATGAAATCTTAAATGCTTTTCGTATGAATTTTTCCATTACTTTAGCCGCCGTTGTTAACATAGATCGTAACCAGAAAATAGGTTTTATTACTTAACTTATCTGTGCTTAACCTAATAGGCACTATCAGTGTTGGTAAGGCTTTAGACGTTTCAACGTTGTCGATTTTATTAGTCGATGTAACATTAGTATTTCGTAGTTAGGTGGTAGATAAATTGTTCTTGGTTTTGTGGACACCTAGCTGGTCTGCATAGTAATTTGTATGATCAATTCCTTAGCCCATGCCCTAGTTTGACGTGGACGCATATTGTACTTAACTTGCAGCTAATATAGTAGGCTGAGACAAAACAATACACTCAACTTTCAGTTAGTATAGTCAACTTTATTGTAAGTAAATTTGACCTACTGCACTGCAATTACTACTATTCCAACAGAAATGATGTAAGTGGAAAGAAATGTTGTAAGTACCAAATAGGTTCAAATATATCATTCGAATAGTATCAAGTTACTATTGAATAATGAAGATTTAAAAACAAGTTATATATTAACATTGTTGGTCGGGCTTTAGACATTGCAACGTTGTCAATTCGATTCGTCGAAATAACAGCAGTATTGTGTGGTCTAGTGGTGGATGTATTGTTCTTAGTTTGGTAGACCGCTGGCTGGTTTACACAGTATTTTTTTATGGCCAATTGCTTAGCCCGTAATCTAGTGTAAAGTGGGCGCATACTTTCCTTGACTTGCAGTCAATAAGGCAGACTCACAAAACAATACACTCAACTTGTAGTCAGGATTATCAACTTTACTTACAGCGAAGTTGACTTACTTTACTGCAATGACTACAATTCCAACAACTTTCCAGTTTTATCTTTTCCCTTATGCACTGATCGAGTAAAAAGAACGTTGTAATCGATTTCAATTGATAAATCAAATCACTTAAAATGAAAAACACCCTGTTTGATTAATATAAATATTTCCTTTTAGGTTAACTCCTTCAAATGCTATCTGGGGGTATAATAATACCCCTATATCAAAACTTTATATTTAACTTGCAGTCCACTATTTCTTTTTTAAAAACAATATAATTTGAGACAAAGGTTCTAGAGTACCTTTTATTCTTTTTTAAACAAGTAAACGCCCTCGGAAACGTCGTTATAACTTCATTGATTCATGGTACTTATTTAGATAAAGTGTTGAAGGTTGTGAAGGGGTATTCGCAAAATACATAAGTATGAAAAAAAAATCGTTTAAGATATGATAGAAATAGTATAATTAATACCATTTGGCGGGTGACATTTTAAAAGCTTTATCGTCCACCGTTGTCTTTCTATACCTAGTGGTAAATTGATAAATATATTGTATTTTCCTATATCGATCCTTTTACGTGCCGATTTATTCTTTTTTCGTTTTCCAAACTTGGATCTCGAACTGTGACGATATCCTTAGAACTCCCGTTTCTCGCAAGATTTTTCTTATTGATAAGGCTGTTGGAATAGTAGTAATTGCAGTGCAGTAGGTCAACTTTACTTACAGTAAAGTTTACTATACTGGTTGGAAGTTGACTGTATTGTTTTTGTGCCTACTATCTTGGCTTCAAGTAAAATACAGTATGCGCCCACTTCACGCTAAGGAATGAGCTAAGCAATTGACCATACAATTTACTGTACAGGCCAGCTAGCGGTCTGTCATACCTAGAACAATACATACACCACTTGACCATTATAATACTACTGTTACTTCGCCTGGTCACATCGACAACATTATAACGTCTAAAGGCCTATCAGGCAAGGTTTACCATTACTAATCAGTGCTAATTAAGTGAAGTACAGATATTCTAAATAAAAGACAAAGTTATTTTATGGTTATGTTTTATATTAAATGGTGGTAAGGGTAGGAAGAAGATTTTTGCGAAGGGACTCTACTATTACATCTGTTTTTACGGCAGGAAATAACAAAAACTCTTAGGTTGCTCTGTTTTTTACCGCAGCTTAGAGGTAGCGATGTTATCGTTTTTGAAAACGCTAAGAAGTTTTTATTCAATCCTTTTTGAAAAGTGTTAAATTGATCCCTAAACATTTCAAATAAACAAGTTGATGAATGGGTGAAGAAGTATTATTACGGATTTCACTGCTGGAAAAAAAATTAAATCTTACAAACCTATAACTTTCAACTTTCTATTTTTACCGATAAATAACTTTTTACTCTATCATTCACATCGATCTTTACTCTTGAACACTAAGTTTCCCCCCTTAAATTACATTTTTCCCTTTCCTCCACGTCATTTTCATCATTGAAATTGCTATACCAAACAAAACTAACAAATCTGACAAAAAAATCTGCGTTGTGCGACTTGAAATTAAATCATCAGGTCCTTACACCTCCTACACCCTAAACTACCAAGTACAAAGCTATAAGCCAGGAAAAACACTGAAATAGCTACCGAAAGCATTTACATTGAAACTATCGCAGACTACACCAGAAAGAAAGGCAATTAAAATTTTCGGATACCTTCCCGCTAAAATTTTCAATAACGAACTGTGGGGGTTAAATATGAATGAAAAATAACTTAAAATATTCAATAATTTTATTAGCAGTTGTATCTTCGAGTAAGACGGCGATGAAGAATTTTACCGGGGCGACCGCGCCTTTCGCAAGTATCGTAAGACTTTTAGCTACTAGATAATCAATATATGGAAAGGAATTTACAGGATGATTAAATCCATGTTGAAATCAGAATTTGAACTACGAGAAGTTTACGTATTAAAAAAGAACTTAGCTAATTTAGCATAAACCTCTTTCTACCTAGCTTAATTTGAAGAATACCCTCAAAACACACGTGTAAAGAGAAATTTCGTTAAGGAAATTTAACGCTCTTATACACGTTTCAAAAAAAACATCTTACCCAATTGAATTAAACTTTTATACGCATTGATAATATAAAACCTATTAATTTAACCGGCAGCCTAATAAATTTACGTAATAGCGTAGAGTATATCTTTAACGGCGGCAAAATTCGTAAAGAAATGGCCGCTAACAAGATAAAATAATTAACGTTGGCATTCTCTATTTAATTGAAGAAAATCTTCAAATTACTCAAAATCCTTCTTACGGTTAAGTCCCTTTTACCTTGGAACCTTTCCAGAAGAATCGTTAAGTGCTTCAAAACGATACCTTCCTCAGCAAGTACGTGTTTATACCCAAGCTTATAACAGATTCTAATATATAATTTTACTGTTAGGGCTAAACTATTAGTAATTACCTTTAATATAGCGACTCGAAGGATTTAAAGCTAGAATTGATAATAAACATCAAAGAAGATTGGAAAGAACATCGCAATCTTCTTTACAAACTTATAAAAATGGTTAATATTAATTATAAGCTTTTTACGAACATCTTCAAGATTTCGAACAAATTAGAAAGAGATGATAAAAAGTCTCAAAATCCTATTAATACCAAAATAATACCATTTTTATATCTATGTAAGTAAATGGGGGTTTTTTTATCTGATTCTCATTTACTATTTCTCGAAATTTTTATAAGATAAGTAAACAAATATTACCTCATTTTTCTAACAGGAATGAAAACTGTTTGTAAGATTTATGCCGTTATGAAAATTCATTCCGAATACGATATTCACTTCGCGTAATATTATACGAATTAGGTCGTTTAAAAAGTAAACGATGATAATAGTAAAGAAAAGAAGAATACCGATAAATATTCTAAATTGAATGTTTAACAAGGTAATGTTATATTGATAAACAATAGGAAAACCTTAAGCTAACGAAGTTACGCTTTACGAATGGTTACTGATAGTTGTTACGGGCGTTAACAAGTTTGAATACAACTTACAACCCCATAATACCACTTATAAAGGCTTTTTAATCAGATAAATTCTCATTTTCGACCATAATAGTGTACATGTTATATTTTTTTTATATACACCTAAGTTGAACATTTTAGCAGTATAGATAAAAAAAACAAGTATTAGTATTCTACGGTTATTGTTAGTTTGTACGATCTTAACACTTAAAATCTGGTCAAATATATTCGAACTCAAAGCTACAATTGTATTGGCGCTTATAACAATGATAAAACTTAAGCGTACCTTTTAAACGTAAAAACTATAGTTATGATGGTAGTAACAAGTATTAGATTTATTGTAAGTCCGGATATGAGTTTACTTGCCACCACTCAGCTTAGTGTTACGAATAATAGGCGATTCATCACTTTTATTACCCGTTTCTTTTAAACAAAATTACTTCAACCTTATTGCAAACTTAGAAGTTAAAAAGAATTTTAACAACAATGATAAGTCTAAATGAGTTACGTGGTATAATGATAATGCTCCTAATGCGGCCTAATAACTAACCGACCATGACTTTTCATACCTTTTAAGTGACGAAAACTCTCATCTTTATCTTGACCAAGCCCTTAAGCCCTTATATACCTTTAATTTTTGAGATCGTTGCGCGAACTATATGTTTTAAAGTATTATAGTAATTATAGGGACGTTAAAGCACTTAACAAAATGCTATACGCAATACGTAATATTACGGAAGGAAAACACTGCTATTATAAAGATTAATTTTCGAAATACTTAAAAAGCTAAAAATGGCTTAGAAAAGAGAAGAACTATCGTTATTAAGGATAATAGTAATTTAAACTATTATTGAATTAATTACGTTTCATATCCTGAATTCACCTACCCCTTTCCTCCTTTATTTTAAAAACATAAACTCCATGAGCGTTGACGTCGTCGTTAACGTAGATAAGTTAGTTAAGAAGAGCTAAAGGTTTTGCCTCGCGTTTAAATATGTGCATTTATAATTTCAACTTCAAGTTCCAGACGTAACAGTATTAAACCTAGTAAAGTTTAAAGTACGTTGATTACACCAGTGTTTCACCTATACAGCTATCGATAAACTATATACATTCCTAAATTTCACAAGGTATAAAGATGTGAAATAATTAACTTGAAAAGTTATTCAAAAGCTTAATCATTACATTTTAATGTAAAGACAAGCCCCGTAACGTCAAAGTTTATACTAAAAAAAGACAAAGACTTTAATTATAAGATCTTTATCAAAGTGATCTACTTAGATAACTAACATGATTTTGATGTTATGTACTTTACAATATTTTTACATAAAGCCAAATTTCTAAAGTTCCGATCAGTAGAAATTATGTCAAAAATGTTATAAATGTTATAAATTAATAAGTAATTAGGCCTGCCTAACATAATATTCCACAATACCGGTACCAACTTTACGGCGGCAGAATCATAGGCGGATGTCAAAATAATGGAAATCGAATGCAAACAGATACATGTTAAGGCCTACTAAAACATTAGATAGGTCAAAAGGATACATATGCTACTTCGCTAAAAGTATAATATCTTTACGTTGGAAATTAAAAGCTTCATAAACTAGAAGATACGAATTCAAATAACGGTAAAAGGCTTAAATAATAATGTGGGCTCTGACAGCCTAATATTAACGCTATTGGTCTTTAAAACGTATCCACGCTTAACGAGTAAATCTTCGCCATTAACAAGTTTTTAAAAGAGAGTTATAACATACGAAAAAGTACTAAAGAATCTATGAAATGAATCGGAACGGGGTTAAGTTACTAATTCCCTTAATACCAGGAACGGCTCCACGATAATCGATGTTATTTATTTACCATTATGGAATAAAGTTCTTATGAGGAAGGAGCTAAGCAAATGGAATAGCCCATATAAGATTTGAAATAACTCCAATCATGAAATAATTGTTAAAACAATTAACGGCTCCGTAACGTTTCGTATTACTGAGTTTAAGCCCTATATTAAGAAGACTGACGAAAACTATCAATACCTTTAAATCAAACGAATAAACTAATACGACCATTCTTCATGGATGATCAACAGGCTAATAAAACGCTGCCGGCGCAGAAAACTATCAAAAAGGAGAAACGTTCAAAATAAGGAATACATACCGAACTATATATATAATACTGTTTGGATAATTAGAAATTAAAAGAACAACAAAGACTTGGCGTTAAATCTTCGGGCACAAAGCATTATATAAACCTTTAGTAACCCGTTTAAAAAGCGATAAAGCTGAGATTGATAGCCTCCTAACTCGAAAAGTTATACAATTCGTACCCAATGCCCGATTTAACCTCTACAACTCGAATATTACAATCTTCAGGTTAAGGATTATACACGAAGTTAAGGGTAAAACCACGATGAAGACATACGAAAAATAACGCCTCATCACTTATAAATACGGTAATAAATGCAAAAGCTAAATCTTTACGTAATCGCTTACAATTTAAAAGATTAGCCAACGCTTAATAGTTCTTTTAGCAACAAACGTACTAATTAAGTCTAAAAAAAGTTGATGCTTAATAATCATTATATAACTCAACTATACACGTGATTAGTAACCAATCTAAAACGAATAATATTTCTAAATCGACCGCTGGAGCTACGTACTACATACCCTCCAGAAACGGTAATACAATATGTCAAACCACTATATGTACTAGCTAAAGTAAGCGTCCATTGATCTCAAACTTACCAATCACAATTTAAATTGCAACTGGATATAACGTCTTCAATATACGACCCTTACTTACTAACGAAGCAAAAAAAAAAAAAAAAAACTTCAACTTAGTAGGTATACAAACAAACGATACTTTTTTCGTTAAGAATACTGACTTTACAATATCGGAATAATAGGCGTTAGAAAACTTAAACTTCGAAAATTGCAAGCTAATTATAACTTTGACGAAATGCAACCAACTTGAATTTAACTAATTGTCAATCCATACATTCGGTATTGATACTAATCTTAATTTTTGCCAAAAGAGCCAGGGAGCTGACTTAGCCACAGTTCAAAAAAACTAACATGGTTATAGCTCAAAAGTATTTCGAATAACGCTCTCATAAAAGCAAAATCACTACTTGATACTAGCTAAAAGCCTCATATAACCAATCAATTATAGAGTAAACCTAAAACCTAATAAATAAAACTTAAAATATTTAAATAAAAGGCTTGAATAATAGATTCGGAACTTGGACCGAAGTATTAATATGATTCCGATTAATCTTTCTAAAGCCAAGTTAATAATCTTTACTAACGGCTTCTTTGTAAACAATACAAACTTATATTCATAAATTGGCTTACTCATCCACCTCGTTGATCGAAAAAGGCGGGAAACCCAATACAGAATCACCGGAAACTTAATCTACTGGACCTCCATCAAATGTTGACGAATTTAACGTAATATATTAACTTGAAAGATTTACAGCATAATGGCAGGATTCAATATAATTATAACACCGTTGGAAACCCTTAACTTCGTTACTAGGAAATTAAATATTCACTGTATCACGATAGTAATCTATATCAACTCGAGAGACATGTTTGAAGGACTTTCAAAACTCGGAACCACCAGGAAAAAACGCCTGATAATCGATGTAATAGTATTTAGTAAAACCTACGAAGGTAAGGTGATTGAGGAGTTCGGATAACTCGATGACAAAGATGATCCTACTAACTCTATAACGAAAACATCGCCAAACAAAGCCCTCAAAAGTTTTGTAACCAATAAAAGACTAACTATACATATTGAGGGTTACGTTAATAGGCCACCTAGAAAATACAAGTCACGTGTTAATAGACAGCGATAAACAAACAAACAGGAAAACTGCTAGAGAAAAAATCTAACGATAACAACTTTTTAAAATAGCATAATTAAATTAAGTGCAATAGTTGATTAATTAACCTGCCTAATTTGGATAACGTTAATTGGTAGTTGAACTCAAGTTCATTAAAATAACTAGTAAAAATAGTGACTATAATAACTGAGTTATTCTTTGTAGGTTAAATACAATATCCAACAGCTTAACCCACGTATGTTAAAATAACCAATGGTGGAAATAGGCCAAAATGCGTAAGTTTATAGCGGAAGACTTGTGTATGGGAATTAGTAATATCGAAACTTGGAGCCGTAGGGAAATTAAATATAATTAATATTAATTTGGGTGCAAAATTCAAGTGGAATTACCAGGTCTCTAGCCAGTTAATAAGGTAATAATTCAGTAAGAACCGAAAAATTTTGGTCGATCATACTAACTTGCACACACAAAACAAAAAGTTGCCAATATTAGAATGGTATTAATTGCAGTGTAATCGGTTAACTTTACTTACAATAAATCTGACTATACTGACTTTAAATTGAGTTTATTGTTTATGGGTCTACTATATTGGGTGCAAGTTAAGTACAGTATGCGCCCACTTTATGCTAGGGCATGGGCCAAACAATTGACTATATAATTACTGTGCAAACCGGCTAGCGGTCTGCGAAACCTAGAACAATACATCCACCACTTGACCATTGCAATACTACGATTACTTTGACCTATCGAATCGACAACGTTGCAACGTTGAAAGGCCTATCAGTCAAAACCTTCCAACAAGGGCTTTGAAAATATCGTTCCTGGCTCTTAAGGAACGTAAAACTATCATAATCTTTGCTACAACGTTTGATCTCTAAACCGTGACTTAAAACGATGCGGAATCCGTGTAAACTCTTGGATAAATGCCAAATACAAAAAGTACAAAAATTCTTCTATTCGGATTGAAAATTTTATTTACTGTTGGAATAGTACCACATGTAGTTCAGTAGGTCAACTTTACTTATAGTAAAGTTGACTGTACTGTAAGTTGAGTGTATTTCTTTGTGGAGACTTACCGCATTGGGTGTAAGTTGAGTGCAGTACGCTACACTTTATTCTAGGGCATGGGCCAAACAATTAGCCATACAAATTACGGTGCAGACCGGCTAGCGGTCTACCAAACCTAGAACAATGCATCCACCATCTGACTACGCAATATTACTGTTACTTAGAAGACCAATCGAATCGACAAAGTTACAATGTCTAAGGCCTACCAACACTAATCAGTGCTTGCCTGATTATTAGGTTAATCACAGATAAACTAAGTAAAAAAAAAAAACTACTCTCTGGTTACGATTTAAGTCAAACGACCGTTAGGGTAAAGGAAAAACTTTTACGAAGGGCCTGTACTGCTACGTTGGTTTTTACAGAAGTTTAAAGGTAACGACGTTATCATTATCAAAAATATTAAGAAATCTTTACCAAAGATCCTTTTTAAAAAAGTTAATATTAACTATTAGAAATCTCGAAGTTTGGCAAGTTAGCAAACGGCTAAGTTAGTATTACTACGGGTGCTACTACTATAGCAAAACGACTAAATCACTACGTTAAACAACCATAATAAACCACCTTTAATCTTTACTACTACCAACAACCTTCGATCTTACCCTTTATATCAAACGTTTTCCCTACTTTACTCTTTTTACTTTTTACATTACCTCGATCGTAATGTTTACTTCTTTAAGCTCAAACGTCAAGTTGCGTCCAGAAAACCACGTTGCACAACCTTACGCTAAATTATTAAGTCTCCAAGTTTCTACGCAACTTTATACTAAAACACCAATTCCTTCGCCCTATACGACTTACAAAAACCAAACCGTTAAGATAGATCCAAGTGAAAAATATATAAAAAAAATTAAACCACTCGGATTAGTTTTTATCGACCACTACAACTAATAACTCTAGATTATAGATATTAACAAAAACTTGATTAAAGTACATCCAACTAACTACATTAGTTAGTATATTATCAACGCGGACTTTGGTAACGAATATGGCTGCGACGTTCGCACGTTTTAAAATTTCAGCGAGTTCTTTAGCCACTAAACTTCTAATATATGGAAGATAATTTAAATTACGGTTAAGACCAAGTTAAAAAAAGAAGGTTACATGCTATGGTATTTACATTCCTGAAAAAACACCAACGGAATTAGCGAAAACCTTTTTTAAACCGACCTAGTAAAAATAATGCCTTTAAAACTCTTATTCTCAAGACTCTTAAGAAAAAGTAAAAGCTATTAAGTGATTTTAACGCTTATACATACGTTTTAAGGGACATTCCTTTTACTCTTTTTAGTTAAATTAAGCCTGTTTATGTGCTGGCAATAATAAACTTGTTAACCTACTTAGCAGTTTAAAAACTTTACGTAATAACGCGTAATATTCCCTTAGCGGCGGTAAGGTATGTAAAACAGCTTTCGCCAACGCATCTAGAGGTATTAACGTTAGTACTTTACACCAGTTAATTAAGCAAAATCGTTAGACCTTTGAAAAATTTGAAATATTTATCATTCCTTAGTAATTTAATCGCTAAGTCCTTTCAAAAACATCCCCCTTTTAATTTTCCTACGCGTGAAAGCCTATTATAAGTTCAATTACAAAACTTCACCGCTCGAGTCAAGCCACTGAAAATTATCCTTAACACCACGCCTCAAAAGCTCAAAGTCCTAAATTATCCGGAAATACTATTTAAGGCTAGAATAACTATCGCGACCTTCCTTCAAGACATATTAAGATGATTAATATCAATTATAAACCTCTTACGTATTACTCTAAGATTTATAAATATATAAAGAAAAATAATGGAAAGCTTTATAACTCTTTTAATACTAAGATAATACCCTTTTTAAACATTTTCAAGTAGATAAATTCCATACCAGCTGGTTTTCACTTACTATTTCCCAGAATACTTATATGATATATTAAAAACTTTTACTTAACCATCCTAATTAACGTTACCACGTTTTGCGATATCTACGATAACATAAAGGGCTACTTCGAATACGACGTTTACCTTATGCAATATTATACAAGCTAGGACACTATAATGTGGATAATATTGATGATAAAGAAAAAAAGGAGAAAGTGATAATAGATGTACTTCACTAAATAATTAACAAATTAATATTATGTCAAAAAGTAATAGAGAAAGCCTACACTAGCGATGCTATACTTTGCAATCAAGTACGGGTAATAATTACGGGCGTTAGTAAGTTAGAATACGCTCTATAACGCCTAAATACCACCTGCAAAGGCTTTTTTAACCAGGTATGTTCCTCATTTTCCACTGTAATAAAGCGTACACCAAAATCGCTTAGTATATAATTCTAAGCCGGCAATTTTCTTAACGTGAATAAAAAAGACCTTACGGTAATTAATTACGTCGATCGCAAATACAGGCGCTTACAATGTTTAAGATCTAGTCTACCGGCTACAAACTAAAGTCAATAGCCACGTTAACGCTAGTAAGGCTAAAATTTAGGCGAAACTGTTAAACGTTAATACTATCTTCGTACTATTGTTAAGAAATATTGGATTTGTAAGAAGTCTAGCTATTAGTTAACTCAGCACCTACACGTTAGAAGTAATGAAAATAATATAATATACTACAATTAATATTTTATTACTTTTAAATAGGATTACTTAAATCAAATCGCAAACTTCGAAGACAACAAGCTAACTAACGCCGCCAACACTCCTAAATGAATTAAATAATATAAATATACTAATTTCGGTACGGCGCAATAACTAGCCTACCACGTCTTTTTATATAGTTTAGATGGTAAAAACCTTTACCTTCGCCCTAATTAAGCCTTTAACCCCTGATAAACTTTTAACTATCGTAATCTTTACGTAAAATACACGTTTTAAGGTATTATGCTAGATATAAAAGCAATAAATTACTTAACAAAAGGCTATTTGCAATAAATTACACTATGGAAGGAAAACACTAAAACTATTAAAATCGATTGTTAAAATACTGGAAAAGCTAAAGTTAGCTTTAGCCTAGTAGAACAACTATAGTTACTGGGAAAAACGGTAATTTAAACTATAATGGAAACGATTACATTCTATATCCTTAAATCTTCTACCCCTTTCCTCTTTTACTTTAAGGATATAAAAACTCTCGGTGTGAACGTCGACGTCAATATAGACGAATTGATCAAAAACAGCTAGAGGCTTTACTCGCCTTCAAGTAAGGGTACCTAGGGTTTTACCTTTAAGGCCCAGAGATTATAGTGTAAAATTTAACGAAACCGGAAATACGTTAACTATACCAGTGCTTTAATTATCAAGCCGTTAATAGACTATACAAAGTCCTAAAGTCCGCAGGGTATAACGACGTGAAATACTTTACCATAAAATCTATAGAAGAACTTGACCACTCTTTCTAAATATATACCTAAACCCCTCCAAGATTTAACATTATATTAAAAAACGACAAAGATCTTCAGTACGAAATATTCGTTAATACGTTTTACTTAAATAATAAAACTATTCTTTTACGTAATTAATTTCGCAACCTACTTTTACGGGGCTAAGTTTCTAAAGTTCCTTTCGGCAAATTATATATAGGAAATGTCAAACATACTATAAATTAGCACGTACCTAAATCCACCTAACGTCGTTGTTTACGATACCGGTACAGATTTTACTACGGTGAGATTTCAACAGAATACTAATATAATAGGTATTTAGTACAAACAGATACTTGTAAAAGCCTACTAAAGTGTTGGTAAAGTTAAAAGGGCATACTATCTACTTTACCAAACGTATAATATCCTTATGTTAGAGATTGAAAGCTTTACGGATCTGGAGATACGCCTATAAATAGCAGTAAAAGTACTTAACGATACTGTAGGACTTAATAGCTTAGTACCAACGCTCCTAGTCTTTAAAGCGTACCTACGCCTAACGAGTAAATATCCGCCATCGGCAAGTACTTAAAAATGTACTTCGGCTTATAGCAAAACCTTAAGGAAACTGCGAAGAGAATCAAGACGCCGCCAGGTAAATAACGCCCTCAATATCAGAAACAGCCCGTTAACAGTCGACGTGTTTGCTTTACCTTTCCAAAGTAAAGTCCGTGTTTGGCGGGAGTCAGGCAAAAAAAAAGGGCATATGCATGATGTTAAATATCGTAAACTCTGAAGTAATTATTAAAACTACTAATAATCCTATATCTTTTCGAACCACTTAGGTTACACCCTACATTAAAGTTACTAAAGATAGAAACCTTGAAGCCCCTTAAGTCAAACAACTAAACTAAAACAAACCTCCTTTACCTGTTATCGATAAAACTATAGAAAAACATCGGCGCTAGAAACCTTCGAATAGGAAAAACTTTAAAAAAAAGAAATATAAACCGGGCCGTATTGATAATACTACTTGGATAAAAAGAAAAAAAAAAGGACAATGAATTCCTGATACTAAAGCTACGTATACAAGAAATTATCAAAACCTTTGGTAAGCCCTTTAAGGAAAGTGACAAAGTCCATATTAATGGTTTACTAACTCGGAGGGTTATATAATTTGTGCCGAAGACCGTTTTTGACCTTAAAAGACTAAACGTTACAATTTTGAAGTCGAAAATTATTTATAATATTAAATGCAAGACTATAGAGCGGCCGTACGAAAGGTTACGACTAATCGCTTAGAAATATGGCGATAAAGGCTAATACTGGATTTTTACTTAATCGCCAACGTTTAATAATTACTTTAACCATGATTTTGTTAGCTAAAACTAAAGGCAAGTTTGCGTTAAATGAATTTAATATAGAGTAAGCTTATACGTAATTTAGTTACGGATTTATAACATATTATACTACTAAAACTGCCATAGGAACTCCGTACTATTTACCCTCTGAGTATGGTAATACAATGTATTGAACCACTGTAAGTACAGGCTAAAACAGGCGTCCATTGGTTCCTAATCTACCAGTCGCATTTCAAATCCAGGTTGACGATAAAGGTTTTAATATACGATCCGTGCTTACTGGTAACGCAAAAAGAAACTTCGGCATAATAGTTATATAAACTAAAGATACCCTTTTCGTCGAAAAGACTGGCTTTATGACATTAAAACAGCAAACGGTTAAGGACTTAAAGTTCTAAAATTGCAAGCCGGTAACGAAACTAACGGAAAATACCTAGCTAGAATTTAATAAATCGTTAATCCGTATACTTAATGTTAATACCGGCTTTAGCCTTCGCTAAAGGGGCTATGGAGCCATTTTAACCACAATTAATAAGGCTAACAAAGTCAAGGCTTAACGATATTTGAAATAACGTGCTTGGGGTAATTATATTACTATTTTATGTTAACCGAAAGTCTTCTACGATCTATTCATTACGGTATAAATACAAATACTAACAGATGAAGACTTTAACCGGCTGAATAAAAGGCTTGAGTAACAGATACGAAACTTGGACCACGGGATTAATATAGTGCTAATCGACCTTTTAAAGATCAAATTGCTAATCTTTACTGACGGGTCTTTTACAAAGAATACAGACTTGTCTTTATGAATCGGCTTACTAATAACACTTATTAACGAAAAAGAGCATAAAATTTAATTTAACATTATCGGTAATCTAATTCACTAATCCTCCGTCAAATATAAAAAGATTAGACGAAATATACTGGCATCAAAAGTCTATAACATAATAAAAGGCTTTAACGTAAATATAATACTGTGAAACCCCCTTAATTTTATTACCAAAAAATCATGGATTTCTCCTATCCCGGTGGTAATTTATACAAACTTAAAAATCTTTTTCGCATGCCTTTTAAAGCTCGGAATCACAAGCGAAAAACGCCTGATAATAGACTTAATAACACTTCGTAAAGCCTACAAAGAGAAGGAGATTAATTAGTTTCGATAAATCGATAATAAAGACAATCCCGTAAATGCCATGACAAAAACGGTACGATAAAAAGCCTTGGAAAGGTTTGTGGACAGTAATAGGCTAATTATACGCATCGAGTGATATGTTAACAGGCCGCCCGGAAAGCCCAAATCACGTAATAACGGACAGGTACATACCAACAAACTAGCAGACTACCGAGGGATTGATAATAATAATCTATTTAAATGGCACAGATAAAGTAAAGGCCTACAAAGGGTTGTAACGGAAGAAGTTTTTGTAGGAGTTAATAAACTCGGACTTAGGAGCGGCGGAACAATAAAGGTCAAATGGGATCAATTTTTATGCAATTGGATGCAATGCAGTATAGAAGTCAATCGGAATTGACAGGGGGTACAAGGCCGCTATTTAACGCTAACCGTAAAAGATTGGTCAACCACACTGGCACGCGCGCACAAACTAAAAAGCTGTCAGTATTGAAATATTACTACATGCGGTGCAATAGATTAACTTTACTTACAGTAAAGTAAACTGTACTGCAAGTTGAGTGTATTGCTTTATAGGGACTTACCGCATTGACTGTAAGTTGAGTACAGTACGCTACACTTCACTCTACGGCACGGGCCAAGCAATTAGCCATACAAGGCTTGCTAACTAAAATTATATCTAATAATATACAAATTAAGATTTTTGGTAAACATTTGGGCTTTCCTTAACATACTTAAGAAATTCATTTTCTTTTCTCAAAATTGATCAAATTCATAGCATGAAAGCTTGAAAATATCTAGAAAAAAAACTATGAGCGTTTGATTAATGTTCTTTCTATACTGGATTCAGTATTGATTTTTAGATTACTATAGGAATCTCATACCTAAAATAAAAGATTAGCATGGTTTAATCAAACTCTCTTAGTGGGCAAAAAAATCGAGTGTAGACAATTATATGTTTATTGTGGATTCTTTAACTGTTGTATAGATGATTTTTATCATGATTTCGTTTTACGAATAATATATACTTAACGTTATAGATCTTATTTTTCATAATGATGATCACCGATGATGAGTAATAAGATATGAAGTTCATTATGATTACTATCCTCATTTACTAGTTTTTAGTTCAGTGTAAGGGGATCAAACGTTACGTATAGAAGTCGGAAGTTGATTAGAAGATGTTGGAGTAAAATTATGATTGATTAGTGTAGAAAGTCTTTAACATTTTTAGAAAATAGTAATAACAGTTGTTGATTTTCATTATTATTTATATCTTTCCCAGAGGATTAATCGAATTCTTATCTTAACAAAGTATAACTGATAAGGACGTTTGATAACCAACGTAACGGATGTATATAAAGTTTAAAAACGTTTTTGAGTGAATAAATATCTATAAATCGATGGTGGAGATAATAGGTTTAAAGTTATAATAAATACCGGTTTCAATAAAGCCATGGATACGGTTTCAAAAATAATACGTCACAATTTCAATAGTTAAATACGAGGATGGAGCTGTAAAAAAGGTAGGAATTCATAAAATTGGAAGAATTCTAGAGGGTGAATTTTTCTTATTTTATAAACTTTAATATAATGATTTGATATAATTAGGATGAATTTATTATGAAACTTATATTAACGCAATTAGACTAAATATGTTTGTATAGTAAATATTAGTTTGAAGATGTTATAAGTCGGAATAATTTATTATCAATTTACGTAAGGGAGGAAGGATTATGGTTGTTAACGAATGTTTATATTGTAAGTTATATTAGCCTCATTCAATAAAATTTTGTTGGATTCAGTATATGAATGAAAAAAATATTACGTATCAATGATTAGAGGACCCAAAAGAATTGAGGGGTTGGATTAAGTAGGGATTGAAGAAAAAAAGTGTATAAACCTGCTAGCAGTCTCTTAAACTTGGAAAAAAAATATACTCACTTTTTATATCATACAATTTGTTACTTTGACGAAAAATTAGAATCGACAAGCTTTCCCACTTGAAAACCTACCAACAACGGCCTTATAAAGCCATGATATGGTCAAAATACGGTTGTAAGATAATCAAATCGTCTTTATCAATTCGTAATGTATGGTTTCTCTGTTTTATCCAGAACTTATATTCCACCCATTTCAGTTATTATATTATATATTGTACTACTCAAATTTATTTTGATCTATGACTATCTCAGGATATATAAGTTCTAAGTGCGGTAGCTTAGAAAAGGCTTTAATTGTTTTTTTCATGTTATATATACTGTTCATTATTTCTATGTTATTCATAACGTTATTATATACTGGAATTGTATTGGATTTGCTATCTATCTTTCGTGATATTTTCCAATTATTATCTTTCGCTTATTTGTTTCAAAACTTTTGTTTATTTTACGAGTGTTGAAAGGCTGTTATAAATGTTAAGATGGGTAATTTTTGTTTACCTCACTAGTATTTCCCTTTAGTTAATAAGTATTTTAGGTCACTCGTTCCTTTGTTGAAGTATGACAAGCTTATATATCATGTGTTGGAATAGTTGTAATTCTAGTGCAGTAGATGAACTTTACTGTAAGTAAAGTTTACTATACTGACTGTAATTTGAGTGTATTATTTGTGGGCCTACTCTATTGGCTGCGAGGTAAATGCAGTATACGCCTACTTTACACTAGGGCACGAGCCAAGCAATAGGATATACAAATTACTATACAAACCAGCTAGCGGTTTTCCAAATCTAGAACAATACATCCACTACTTAACTACGTAATACTACTGTTACTTCGACTAATCGAATCAATCACTTTGTAAAATCTTAAGTTTTAGTAATACTGATCAGTGCTTATTAGGTTAAGCACAGATAAGTTAAGTAGAAGACGAATCTACTTTCTGTTTACGCTTTATGAAAGACTAAGGTAGAGGAAAGATTTTTACGAAGGGTCTTTACTGCTGCATCGGTTTTCACGGCAGTAAGTAGAAAGGACTTCTCGTTTGCATCAACTTTTATGGAAGCTAAGAGGAAGCAACGGTATCTTTATCGAAAACGCCAAGAAATCCTTACCGAAAATCCTCTTTGAAAACGTTGAAATTAACTTCAAAGAGTCTTAGAGTTCGGTAAGTTGATAAACAGTTAATTTAATATTACCATTGGTAACTATTTTACGAAAACTATTAAGTCCTATGCCAAATAACCATAATAAATGGCCTTTAACCATTACCGAAAATAACCAACCTTCAACGTTACTTTTTATACCAAAAATTTGCCTTTACTTGACTATTTTCTCTATCCCTACGTCAATTTATTCGTTAAGATCGCTACCGCAAACAAAAACATTAAAAATCGCCAAATCGCATTAAGAAAACCACGCTGCGCGATAAAACGCTAAGTTGCCAAGTTCTTACACGACTTTATGCCAACAAACCAAGCCCTAACGCCCCCAAATCTTTAAGTTACTCGTCTTCCAAACTCTACAAAAGCCAGAACTTTAGGATAACACTAAGTCAAAAGTATATACAGGTAGTTGAAGCCCTCAAATCGATTTTCGCCAACCGGTACGACAAATAGTTTTGGATTATGGATGTTAACAGAACGTTAACTAAAGATTCTCTAACCAATTACATTAGATAGTATATCTTCAACGTTAACCTCGGCGACAACTACGGCTGTAACTTCTGTGTTTTCTAAAATTTCCTTAAGTTTTTTAATTATTGAACTTTTAATATATTAATGATAATTTAACGTATGGTTGAACCAAGTTCAGTGAAAAATTGACTCTTAATAGCATTTAAACTTTAAAAATAACTTGATTAAGATTAGTAGAAACATTTTTAATATTGGCTTAACGAAAATATCCCCTGTAAAATCTGAATCCTTAAGAACTTGGAAAGAAAAGAAAAGGTGTTAAGAACTCCTAACTCCCTTATACGCGTTTCAGGGGCTCTTCTCTTAACCACTATCTAGATTAAACCTTTTTATACATTAATAACAAGGAGCTAGTTAACCTAATTGATAGCCTAACATCTTTACGTAATAGCGCGAAATCTGCCCTTAATGGCGATAAAACGCGTAAAGCAACAGCTTCTAACACGACAAAAGGTATAAACGTCGGCACCTTTTACCAGTTAATTAAGAAAAATCATTAAGTCTTTCAGAACCTTTCCTACGGTTAAATCCATATTACCTCTTAATCTTTTACTTAAAATCACTAAATCTTTAAACCGTTTCCTACAATAAGTACACCTACACGCGTAAAACTACCTTAAACCCTATCATAGAACTTTATCCTTTACGTTAAGCCCCTAAAAATTATCCTTCACACCGTATCTCGGAGACTATAAGACTCAAACTGTCAGGAAATAATAATAAAAACTAGAACGACTATTGCGACCTTTCCCCAAAACTTATAAAAATAGTCAATATTAACCACAAACTTTTAACAGAGTCCGCCAAAATCTGGAATAATGCATAAAAATACAAAAGAAAGCCTCATAATATTTTATAAGAGAATTAAACATGTTTAAATAGTTCTAAGTAAAAAAAAGTCCTTCTTTTGAATTTTCACTTATAATTTCCCCAAATCTCTATGAAATACGCCAAGGATGACTATCTAACTTTCTTTATAGCAACGAAGACCTTACGCGAAATTTACGATAATATAAAAATATTTTTCGAATGGATGATTACTTTATTTAATATTATACAAATTAGGCCACTACGAAGTGGACCACGATGATAAACAAGAAAAACAAAGAGAAAACACCTACGGATGTATTAAATAATATGTTTAACAAGCTTATATTGTGTCAATAGGTAATGGAAAAGGCACAAGTTCGCCAAGAAACACCTCATGGGTAGGTATGGATAGCTGTTTCGGACATTAGCGAGTTTAAATACGTCTTATAACGCCTAAATACTACTTACAAAGGCTTTTTAACTAATTAAGCTTCACTCTGACAAATTTAATAACGCGTACACCAAACTCGTTTAGTATATACCCCTAAACTAATCATTTTCGCGAAGTAGATAGAAAATACCGCAAGATAGTGAATTACGATGACCGTAAATATGGTTATACGCACCTTTAACGTTTAAAATCTAATCTAACGACTTTAGATTAAAGGCAATAATTACGTTAACGCTAACAAAGGCAAAACTTAAACAGATTGGATAACTATAAAGGCTACAGTTGTAATAGTAACAAAACAGGTTAATTTATAATAAGTTCGAATATTGGTTAGGTCTTCATCTTCTTACCAAACGTAATGACAAATAGGTAATGTACCATATCCATTACTCTACTAATTCCGAACAAATTTACTTAAACTATATCGCAAGCTTCGATGGTAAAAAAGTTGTTAACAGTAACGATACCCCTAATCAAATAAATTAGCATAAAGATACTGCCTATAATACGGCCTTATAACTAGCCCACCACGCCTTTTATACCGTTTATGTGGTGAAAACTTTTAACTTTTCCCTAACTTAGATCTTAACCCCTTATATATTTTTGAAATTCGCGATTATTATGCAGATTATAAGTTTTATGGTATTATGTCAGATTTAAAGGCAATGAGGTATCTAATAAAAGGATATTATCAATACGTAGTATTATAAAGGGAAAATACCATCATTACCGAAATTAATTGTTAATATGATGAAAAAACTAAAGTCAACTTTGACTTAGGCAAATAATTATCGTTACAAGCAATAACGGTATTTCAAATTATTATTGACCCAATTACGTTCTATATCCTTAAATCCCCTACCCTTTTTCCTTTTTCATTTTGGGATATAAATACCTTTAGAGTTAAATTCGACGTTAATACCAATAAGCTCGTTAAAAAAAAGCCAGAGATTTCCTCTTACATTGAAGTGTAGGCACCTGTGGTTTTATTTTCCAAACCCAGAAGCATCGGTGTTGAACCTTACGGAGAAATAGATGCGTTAACTATACCAACGCTTCAATTTACCAGCCGTTAATAGGCTATGCTAAGTTGTAAAGTTTGCAAAATATAAAGATATCGAATACTTTACTTTTGAATCCAGCGAAAATATTTTTTGTTGCTGTTAAACATATATTTAAGCGTCCCAAAGATTTATATATACACTAAAAAACGATAAAAACTATAACTACCAGGTATTTTTCAATTTATTGTACTTAAATAACTCACCTTTTTTTCTTCACTATTGAATCAGCAACGCCTTTTTATGGAGCTAAGTTTCTAAGATCTTTTTTAGTAAAATATACGTAGAAAACGTTGAAAATACCGAGAAATAACCCGTATTTTGTTTTGCTTATCGTCGTCATTCACGATACTGGCACCAACTTTACGACGGTAAAGGTTTAAGAAAAACCGCCCAAATAATGAGTATTTAGTGTAAATAGGTGTTTGTAAAAGCCTATTGAAATATTGGAAAGATCGAAATGGTATACATATTACTTTGTCAAGCGTATAATATGCTTAATTTGGAGATTTAACGCTTTACGGACAATAAGTCAGGCTATTAAATAACGGGAAAAGACATGAACGATACCGTGGGACCTAACGGTTTAGTGTCAACGCTGCTGGTCTTTGAAACGTACCCAGTTCTAATGAGCAAATTTCCGCCATTAAAAAGTACACAAAAGAGAGCTATAGCCTATGGCAGGGAATTGAAAAAACTACGAAAGGATTCGGTACGGCGCTAAGTCAACGACACCCTTCATACTAAAACTGCCTCACAATAATTAATGCGCTTGATTTTTCGTTACCAAGTGATGTCCTCATATGTTGGAAGCAATGAAAATGTAAAGGCCTACATAAAACCTTAAGTATCGCTAACTTTAAAATAATTATAAAGATTATTTAGACCACGAGACGCTCCGTATTACCTGGGTTAAACCCTATTTTGGAGTAACTAACGATAAAGATCTTTAAATTAAATTACCAAATTAATATTACCCTTTTCCACCCGATATCGATAAACCTATACAACGCTACCGACGTGAACGACCACCAAAAAAAAAGGAACTCTAAAAAAGAGGAATATATACTAGGTTTAATTTACAATATTAATTAAATAAGTAAGAAAAAAAGATGACAAGAACTTGGCATTAAAACTCCGGGTATAAGGTATTATTAAAACCATCAGTAAACCCTTTCAAAAAAAGTAAAAAAAGTCGGGATGAACGGCTTCTTAACTTGAGGAATAATATAATTCGTATTTAAAACTAACTTTAACCTTCAAAACATGAATGTTACGATGTTTAGGTTAAGTATTATACCCGGCGTTAAAGGCAAAACCACGGGACAGAAATACAGAAGGTTACGATTGATCGCTTAAGAATAAAGTAATAAAGGCAAATGATGAATCCTTGCGTAATTTCTAACGATTAAGAAAATTAGCTAGCGTTAAGTGGTAAATTAAGCAATAAGTTTTCAAGCTACGACTGAAAGCTAGTTTACATGTTCTAGACGCAATATAAAGTAAGAATATATGTAATTAGCGACCGATTTGAAGCGGATAATCTTACTAAAGTTCCTATAAAAACTACATATTAAGTACCCACTGGAGACGATAATGGGGTGTATCAAGCCACTAGACGAATAGGCCAACATAAATATTTATTAAATTTTCACTTAAAAATCGAAATTTAAGTTAAAGCTAAATATCAATTCATTAATATACGACCCGAATTTACTAGTAATGTAGAAGAATTTCTGTTTCATGGGTATATCAATCAATGATACCCTTTTCATTAAACTAGCTACCTTCATGACATCAAAATAAAAAACGATTAAGGACTTCCAATTCTTAAATTATAAGCCGGTTACAACTTAAGCAAAAGGAAATCATCTTAACTTTAATAAATTGTTAATCCGCATGCTTGATAATAATACAGCTATAGTTTCCCCAAAAGAGCCGAAACGCTTATTTGAGTATAATTGATAAGACTAACATAACTAAGGCTCAATGGTATCTAAAATAACGTACTCATAGCAGACATATGGTAACCCTATTTCAATTCAAAACCTTTTATATTTCCTCGATTATGATATAAATACCAAATCTAATAAGTAAAAAATCTAACTAGTTAAAAAAGAGGCTTAATTAGCAGATACGAAATTTGAATCAGTGGATGGATATAATTTCGTTTCATTCATCAGAGGTTAAGCCAATTATATTTACGGATATTTCCTTTGTGAATAAAATCAATTTATCTTTACAAATCGGATTTTTAGTTACCCTCTTCATTTAAAATAAGAGGGATAACCAATTTAGTATGATCAGTAACCTAATCTGTGAAATCATTGTCAAATATAAGAGAATCACAAAAATCGTGTTGATTTTAAAGATTTAAAGTATAATTACTGGTTTTAATGTATCGATAACCCTATTGGAAACTCTTAACGTTATTACCAGGCGGCTATATATTTCCTCTATCTTAGTTACAATTTGTATTGACTCAAAAAGTCGGTTTAAATAACTTTTAAAGTTCGAAACCACCATTGAAAAACGTTTAATAATCGAAGTAATAGCCCTTCGCTAAGCCAAAGAAAGCAAAAAAATCTAGAGGTTTCGATTAATCGATAAAAGAGATAATTCCATTAATGTTATAACAAAGATATCATCAAATAAGTCCCTTAGGATTTTTAAAAACAGCAATAGACTACTTATACTTATCGAGGGTTACATTAACAAGCCACCGAATGAAACTAAGTCACGTACCAACGGATAATCGTGTAATAGCAAACTGGGGGACTACCAGGAAACTAGAGATAACGACTTTTTTGATTGGCACAGTTCAATTTGAGGTTTGTATAAGTATGTGGAGGAAAACTTATTTATAGGAACTAATAAAGTCGAAACTCGGAGCCGTAGGGCAACTGAAGGTAATTAGAAATAATTAGAGTTAATTTGGGTGTAAAAGTCTATTGAAATCAACAGGGGTTTTTCTAGTTAACACGAAGATAATTTAGCGGTCACCGGAAAAGTTTGTTTGACTACACTAACGTATGCGTATACAAAACAAAAATCCTCTAGTGTTTGAATAGTAGTAATCGCAGTACAACAGATTAACTTTACTATAAATAAAGTTGACTATACTGACTACAAGTTAAGTTTATTGTTTTTAGGCCTACTGTATTAGATACAAAACAAGTACAGTATACGTCAACTTCACACTATGTTACGGGCTAAGAAATTGGCTATATAAATTACTATGTAGACCGGCTAGCGGTCTGCAAAACCTAGAACAATACATCTACCACTTAACCACGCAATACTACTATTACTTCAATCAATCGAATAGACAACGTAGCAACGTCTAAAACCCTACTAGCATCAGGTTTAATCTTTTCTATTCATTATGTATTAGCAGAGATTCAACATATGAAGTAAAGTCATTTATTCTTTTGTATAATCATTTTATTATAAGCGTTAATATTGAATTCAGTAGAGAATATAGAATTTATTGGGTTGTTCCTTGTAGTTTCTTATAGTATGAAATGCGTTATCATTAAATTCAAATTTAACTCCAGTGAACATTGCGTATAATATACACAAAACTCAATGACTCTCGTGTAACAACGAAATGAAGAGGGTGATTTTATCATCAGAATTTTCAAAGTCGAATATTAATATGATTTAAGTTAGTATGTTGATATTTTTTTTATATTGATCGCGAAGATAAACTAGTCAAGCTTACTTTTCATCAGTATCATTATGATAATAACAATGTTCTAGTTGTCATATAGATAATAAATATTAGAATAGAAGATAGATAGAAAAAGACATCATTTGAAAAAAAAATTAACTTATATACGAATATACTATACGCGTATTTTTCTACGTAAGCATCTGTAGATATTACTATATACCCTCATAGATAGTATACATAGGGCAAATAGCAGTGCACTGCATTGCAAGGTGTACTCCTGCAGGGTACACGGTAACGTGTTACACTGTAGGCTGTACTCTTGCAAGGCGCAAAGTGCTCCATGCATGAATTGGTCTGGAATGCATATTCCAGACCGAATAGCAAAGCATAGATTGGTCTGATTTAACTATACCAAACCGAACGGCAATGCGTGGATTGGTCTAAAAGGAGTATTCCAAAGTATTACGCTTTAGATCGAGGATTTATAAGCCCTTACCCGTAGCGTACACCTCTAGATACTTCTTTTTAAATTATCTTTTATTATAATATAATTACCAATTATTTTGATTACTTTTTAAAAACCTTTTATTTACGTGAATATTATAAGCCTAAAGCCTTACGGATACTAATTAGTAGCCGACTCGGTCGACTATAGATAACTTAGGTAAAAAAAATATATATTAAATACTTATAACGGGATGTTATAACGGTCCTGACTATTTCAATTCTAACACTTCGGTTTTAAAAATATTAAACGCCGACGTATATAAAAACTGTAAAAATTAAGTAACTTTAAAAAGAATAACTTTAATACGATACCATTAACACTTATTTAGCGTTGTATTTACCAAAATCCCCGTTATGCTATCATTAACCATTATTTAATGCTTTAATGTACCCGGATACTTTTTGGAAAGCGTTCTATCGTGTATCGGGCTACGTAAGTCAAAACTACCAAGTTTTGAAACCCTTCATTAGGACCTATATGATTTTCCATAATTTACACCAATCGCCTTACCAAAATCAGTTACATACAAATATCTAAACCGATCGCCTTAGCAATATCGATTACATATTAAATAACTAAATTAATTACTTTACTAAATTTGGTTTCGATATACTAATCCGAACCGACCATGAAACACCAGATTATAAAACGTACCTCTCTATATTTATACCATTTTTTTACCCTATTCGTTTTACACTTCTTTTACCTTATTTACCTTTCCATGTTCGCCTTACTAATTTTAAATTTAATTTTTATAATGTTTATATTTTTCTCAGCTATTTTACTAACGTAAAGTTATTAAATGTTGACAAAACCAATTTAAAACGAGTAACTGGTTTATAATTACGCCATATTTATCGCTTGAATTTTTTTTACACTAATAAGTATTAATAAGTACTATTTTAATTACTTTGACTACTTCATTCATTTAATATTTGTTATTTGCAAAACGTATTACTTTAAAAGTTAGAATCCGAAAGTAGCCTTGATCTTATTACAAATGAAAATGACTTGTTTAAACCATTCCATTATGTTAGATATATATAAAAACCACCTTAAAACACCTATATTTATAATTTTAAACCCAATATTACTAGAGAAAGCTAATGCCAATTTCGACCTTCTTGTCGAAAATATGTGAATTTGAAAGGCCATAATGTACGAAATCGATCTAGGCCTTTGAAACAACACCGTCGATTCTCCAGTTAAGAATTTCGATACATATACAGCAAACATACACATTTTGGCCATTATATTCCGCTACTAGAAATAGAAAGCATAAGCCCTCAACTTATTGGATAATTTTGATGAAAATTTTTCAAACTAGACGTCAAATTTATGGCAAACAGTAAATCTTGCTATTACCAAAGCTTTATGGATCTAATTATTAATTAAAGACATTAATACCTTAGAAGACAAAGATGGCCGCCTTATAAATGCCCTATTCGAAACAGCATAACCCGTCGACGTATCAAACCAAAAGGATAAAGATTTATACCTGACGGAATTTGTGAAAGGATATTATTTTACGGAACAAAAAAGACTATTAAGGAAATAACGGTGATGAGACGTAAAACAATCTAGTTTTATACTTATACCCTAAGTCAGAAATAGAGACCCCAGTGAAAAAAAAAACGACTATAATCCTTATCTACTATATAAGTACAATATACCCTTATACAGATATACATTTTGAATCAAAACCAAACGCTATATTACTCCCCTAATACTGGAAACAGCCCCATCGGCTATGGTGAAAGCGGCCGAAATACTGGAAACATCCTGATCGGCTATAACGAAAGCGGCTGAAACACCGAAAATAGCTTGATCGACTATAAAAGTATTGGTCAGGATATAAAGAATAATCCAACCCTAAAATTGACGAACGACGTAAAACGCCATTATATACATTACGGATCGATGTTTGTAAACCACGACCCTTACCACGACCTTTCACTACACCGCTTCCCCACGGATAAAAGTGATCTTATAAAGTTAACCAACTTTACTAGGCTTTGAAATAAGGGTAATAATTATAACGATGAGTTATACTACGTACTAAATAACAACATACAATCAATACTTAATACGTATAAAAAATAAGACATTGAGTTATCATAATTTTATATTATTTTATCCGTTATATATTTTAGAAACCCTCAAAATATATATATATATCATTTTATGTAGGTAAATATATTTACAAATTATTATGTGTTTTTAGAATCCCATTTCGATACTGAAATTAATTATAAACTTTAAGATAAAAACTAGGCCGGTACAACCTGATAATCCGTAAAAAACCAACAGAAAAACGCCTATAAAATCCTAGAAAAAATCTTGACCACCCTATTAGCAAAGTTTCGAAAATTTTAGGCAACCTTCGAACCGGAATATAAAGGCGACTAACTGTTTATTAAAGTAATAATGAAGGCCTGCTGTAGAAACCCAGATTTCGACCTTACACTTTTTGAACCAAAAAAAGACTTGGCGGCCTTTTAAAAAAGCCTTAAAATATTATTTGAAACATTTATACGCCGATGAACAAACCTCGAATTAATATTTATAACTAATAACACTCAAGTTAAAGCCTGAATTACTAAGTAAAACTTTACTAAAATAATTTACCATGTTTTAAACCGAAGATTTACGGTTTTCTAGAAGTAAAACGAGCGCTCAAAGTATAGGTACAAAGAACAAAACACTGGTAATGAAAGGCAAAGACAATCTTTCAGAAATAAAATAAACGTACCGAAATAATAATAATACCTGCGAAGATATATACGAAGCCTTATAGGTGTATAAAAGCGGTGTATAGTATATAGTAAAGTCGGCTGTTAATTTACAAATCACCACGTTTACAAACAAATTTATATTAAACGATCATTTAAAGCCGATTTCAATTTTAAGGATCTGATAGAAACTAATTTTATAACATATACATCCAAATACAGAATCATAAATGATATATTCAACATATATCTTTATGAAAATATATTCGGAAAGGACTACGTTAAATAAAACGATACCTACTTATTAGCTTACGACGATAAAAACGCCTAACGTATTTTATCAGACTATACAATACCTTGTTTTTAATATATTATAGGCCTGAATTACCCAAACTAAATGTTCAACGTTAATATAACATCGTAATTTACCTTTTTTAATAGATATGAAACCATTCAGAGCATTATACCTAATATTAACGTAGCCGAGATTTCGACGGCCGGAAAGCGACAATTCGACGTATTTGCGGCGAAATTTCCGAGTTTTCGGCTAAACCGAATAGGAAAATACCGACAAGTCTTATTTAGTAAAGGAAAAACGATGTCGCTCGGAACGATCGTTATAAATATACGTTTTGGACCGATCAAGTTTTACATAATAGATTTTAATACGTTATTTTTACTTTCATTAATTCACAGAAACAAATTCGAAATTTAGGTTCGAAATATAATCAATTAGTTTATCCGCGCCTTAAATAATATATTTGTACTGTTTAGGCTTAATTTCAACTACTTATAGTTTTTTCCAAAAGCACGTATAATTTAAGTTACTTACCTTGATTGGTTAAAATTACAAGCTTTACACTGACGGTTCTATTACCCAATTATAAAACGCCTTCTACGTTTACTCCATGCCGTAAGCTTTAATGATATAAGGAAGTACGTATTTGAAGCTATCGAAAAGTTTTATTATAAGTGTTAGTTTTACTTATAGGTTATACGACCGTTTGAATTACGCCTTTAAAATTATGTAAATTTTAACTACGAATTAATTATTAATATTATGTATTTAGATAACTAACCGGTTTCCCACGTCGTAAATACGGCTATATCATTTTAGGCCGTTAAATTTATACGGAGCGCTTTTGTTACAAATTGTTGAAACACTTTAATTAATTGTTAGTTCAATATCTACCTCGATCCTTTAAATTAAACTACGTACGACGTCAATACAGCTTTTAATTTTAACAAATAGCGTACAAAACCTCGAATAACCAGAAACAAGTATTAACAAATCCTAATAAAAGCCTTATAAGGTATTGAAAGTTGTAAATGATACTATAAACCATTAAAGAAAGCATATAATATATTATTGAAGGAATCAAAAGGTATTAGTTCCAAGGAATATATCCTTGTAATAACTGTTAGAGCTGTTAATAATACTTTTAGCCTAAATAGGCTTATCCCTACGCTTCTTATTTTTAATACTTAATTAAAGATCTATACGTAATTTTTCTTATTACTATCCACAATATAAAGAGCTAATGTTGTAGCTAAGGCTATAGCTGTACTACGCTTATTTCGAGTAAAAAATAATGTATTTGAAACTTTGGTTATTAGAAATGGCTTACGTAAAAGTAGCGTGTGAAACCTATTATTATAATATAAAGTTTTAGTTGAGGGAACAAAGAATAGCTGGATTAGATTTTAAAGGATTGACGGATTTAGAAGTTAAAATATATTTATTAACTTATTAAACGAAACGAGTTCGTTTCGCTGGATATTAGTACGAGAATATAATAGAAAGGTAAAACAAATGGCCTGAAGCCGTAGAATGGGTAAAACCGCTTATAAAATATTATCCAAAACGATAAATTTAAACTGAATTTAACTTTAATCTTACCCTTAAAAAGCGAATCCACCCTGACTACGCTAAATAAGATCGGTTTATTTATACCAAACCCACCAAAACCTCGACGCTTAGGACGTCTCTTCGACTCGAAGATCAGAAAACACCCTAAAAACTTTGTTACGGACTCTTTTATTACATAAAAGGAAATGGTAAACCGCGAGTTTAGCCTAAAGCGTTATTATAAAGGCATTGTCATTACCTTAGGTACCTTATTCGTATAATTTACCTAAACGGAAATCTTAGCTTTCATCGACCAAGGCGTATTTCACTTTAAACGTTTTAACCTAGCCGTTTACAATACCTACAAAGTCTTTTCAACTCTCCTCGTTTATAAAGTGAAGGACAAAGCTGAAAGGTTTTACGAAAAACCCGCTTGATCGTTAAAGGATATAAAGATGAAGGTAAAAAGTATATTATAACATCATTACGCACGATATAACGAGTTAATTATCGCCTAATTTGTATACTTACAATCTCCTTTTATATACCTTATAATCGATATATTAAATTTGAAGGTATCATATGAATATATACACAAGTTTAAAAGGGGTTTAAACAACTGATCTACGTCGAAATACTCGAAGACCTTGAGTAACACTATTTACCTAAAATGAGTTTACGCATTATAAAACCGCTTTACGATTTAGCTGAAATAGGTGTTTATTAAAATAATATTCACCACAAATATTATAAGAAACAACTCGAAATTACTAGTTTTACCTTCGACTTATGTTTATTAGTATCAACGGCTCATTCGAAGGACTTTATACTAACTTGTATATGTACTGACGATAGATTTACATTATATAACTTTTTTTCCGCATTAAAAAAAGGAAACTTGTAAAAGCTGGTTTAAAAGTTAAACCTAAAACGTACCTAATAAAAAATACGTAATCGATTTTAATAACGTTATAATTACTTTTCGAAACAATATTTTAAACCTTACTTAAAAAGGGAAATTAAACAAAGTTATCCTTATAACTCTAAATAACGTAAAACGAGCCGACAAATATAAATATTAACGTATAAGCGGCGTTTAGGTTACATTTCTAATATAATTAAAGGTAGTATTTAACCTTTTGGTTGCCGTGTAGTATTCGACCGACCCAACGAACGATAAATATAAGGCGTTTACCAAACTTTTTTCATAAAACATACATAATCCGAAACGCGGCTTATAATTCTTATCGTTAAATATAGGTAGAGTAAAGTTATTTATTTTTACTAATGGTTTTTTTCGCGAATAATGACAATTATGATTTATAAATCGACTTTATTTAAATTTTCGTCAATAAAATACCGGTTCGATACGGTTTTACGTTTCGAGGTAATACTATTTATTGAAGCTTTACTCAATGTAAATGGGTTACGTAAAACGTCCTGATTTTCGAAATCTATAATATAATTTAAAGCTTCGATTTAGGTATTACTATAATACTAACGGTCTGGATAATTACTTTAAACCTTGTTTTACACCTTATCTTTTTCATTGTATATATTAACTCTTTTTTTTTTTATAAATAACTGGTTAAATTAAGTACTACAAATGAAAAACGCTTAATAATCCATATTATAACTTTACATGAGTTATATAAACGCCATAAAATATAAGAAATATGGTGTCATAACGTAAATTCTAACCTAATAAATTAAATAACTAAAATTACGATGAATGAACCTCTAAAAACATCTATATCGATAGATATATCATTTGTTAAGGTTATTAAAAAGGGTTTACGATTTTTATAAATTATCTAATGACTGTTTCGTCAATTTGAATCAGCTTGTTTTATACTATTTATACCGATTTACGTTTTACCTTTATTAAAACGATTTATTCGTACCAATCGCAGATTTTACTTTTATTAAACACAGTTATTCGTACCGATTCCCGTTTCGTTTTAATCATTATTTGATTTTATAATATCGTGCTAATTTTAACATATTGGCTTTTTTTTTCATTTTATATTACATTTATCAGTTTGAATAATTGTTTTATAATGCTCTATAAAATCATTATGTAATATACTATATTATGGCCGGGTCAGCCGGCTCGACCCAGGGGCATTTACTTATTATTAAAGGGAAAGTGCGATGTCGTCGCGTTCCCACCGTTCTCCCCATCGTCCCGCTCGTTTATATTAATGTTAACGTTATGACCGTCAACGATACCATTCACGTTAATGAAAATATAACCTTATATCTTATTAGTTATACCTTTAATTAAGGATATAGGAAAGGTATTACCTTCTTTTGCGACGATATATAATACTGTCATCGAATTTTATTACGTAATATATACGTAAGCCCCGTTTTCAGGCGGCGACGGCGGTTACCGTTTTCCTGATCCACCGGTTAACGTCTATTGATTAATTAGTATCGGCTTATTTTAGGTATTTACGATAATTTGTTTTCGAATCGCCTTAAATAGTATATTTTTACCAAAGGATATCTTCAAAATTCTGTTAAAATTTACTAAACCATCGGCGGGTATATAATGCGAATTCAGCTCATAACTTGAAAACTACTGGAATGGGGGTGTACGAGTTGCTTATCCATTTGTAACGATAGTAACAAGGCACACAGCCCGCGTTTTTATAATAATTGCTAATAAAATTTCCCGCAGCCGTAAACGAGAAATACGATACGTAAAAATTATCTATTAACGGCCTAAGTTTATAAACCCGGGTACGTCGTTTAAACGTTCAACGTGGTGAAAAGGCTTTACAATGTATTTTAATGATACGAAGTTCGAGATGACGAAGTAAATCCGCCTGTTATTCTTTTTTTATGAAAATAGAAGTTAAAAGCTTATGAAAGAAAAGACTTAAATATATATACCTTAACGTAATTACGCTAAACTATACTTACAGCGTAAAGAGGCCCCTTTGGGTAATGGGGTTTTTACCCATAGGAAAAGGGTAAGGTTTATAACATTAAAAGCTCCCCATTCCCCCTCCAAATTAGGAAAGGAAAGTGAAAAGAGCGGAATAAAAAGGTTGGAGCGACGGCGGCGGGGAAAGGCGAGACGAAGGCGACAGCTAGTTTAGGCATCGTAACAGCGGTGTGACTAGGTGGCGTAGCGGTGGCGACGGCAGGGCTTAATAATGTAACGGTGGGCGGAGTGGTAGGGACTGGCGGCGTGGCGGCAATAAAGGAGATATCGCCCGACGAAGGCGGGCTGCTACTGTTAATGGTGGTGTTAGAGGTAGTAGCTGCTGCAGCGGCGGCAGCAGCAGCGACGGCGGTGGTGCGCCGCCGCTCGCGCGCCAGACGGCGCCTTACAGTTAGGTTTTTACGCGTCATCTGGACAGAGTCAAAGTTAGTCATGGGTATTGGTTAAATAACCTACCTATTGGAGAGGCTTGTTTTGGTTAAGGGAAATAGAAAAAAAATGGTAGTGCGGCTTGGTTTAGTTCAAAGGAACAGAGTTAAATTAAAGTGGGAACTTGTATCTATATAGATTACGCTCCTTCAAAAGAAAAAAAGAAAAGGTTTCGCCTAGGTTGATGGCGATATATCTTTTTATATCAACTCAACACGTAATTACGCAATCACCCTTATATTATCACAATTATATAATTAACCCTTATTATAGCGGCGCAGTTACCCCTATTAACCACGAAGAAACGCTATTACCGATTATATCGCCCTTATTTAACAAAACTACCAAGCTCGAACTATAAATATCACCTCGGCTAAGTTTTGCTAATTCTAGCCGAACTTGTTGATTTGAATCTTTTATAATTGATACGGCAATAATATTGTTACTATAGAAACTTACTGATTAGGACCTTTTTTAATTAATATAATAATAATACTATTACTATAAAACCTATTAATTTGGATTTTTAAAACTACAACCACACTATTACTACTAGACTATAAGTACGGAGTACTTAAGGAAGAAAGAAAAGATTATCTATGTGGATATCACTATATACCCTTATAAATAGTATATATACGGTAAGTAGTAGTGTACTATATTATAAGGTGTACTTCTGCAGGGTGTACGATAACGTGTTACACTGCAAGCTGTACTCTTATGAGGCGTAAAGTACTCCATGTATGGATCGATTTGAAATACTTATTCTAGACCGAACAGTAATGTATGAATCGGTTTGGATTGACTATACGAAACCGAATGGCAATGCGTAGATCGGTCTAGAAGGAGTATTCTAGAGTGATACGCTCTGGGTCGAGGGCTTATAAGCCCTCACCCGTGGCGCACACCTCTAGATGCTTCTTATTGAATCATCTTATATTATACTACATTTACCAATCATTCTGATTACTCTTCAAAAACCTTATGTTCACGTGAATATTATAAGCTTGAGACCTTACCGATAGCATTTAATATATTGAAAGTAAGTCTTTTTTTAAATGTTTTAAGAAAGTTTTCATAAGATTAATGTTGTTAAATTAGCGATGTACGTAGTAAACGATTGGAAGTTCATTATTAACTTAATTCATAGGAGTTTCAATTTACATGCATGAAACTTTCGCAAAGGTGACGAATATTGAAACTTATTCATATTTTCATGAGCTATAATTGATGATGAAGTTTGAATTCAGGTTCAATTTAACGAATGATGTAGTTTATTTGCTATTTAACCTCTGCTTATATATACGAGATATTATTCTCAAGAGTAGGACAGTATTTATTTTAGATTAACTTTAGATTAAAGTATGTCAAAAGAGGAAGATTTAAGGATTCGCGTTAATTTCATTTCATCAGTGTAATGAATAGGAAATTGAAAACAAAGAATTGGTGTGATGGACATATAGTAATCGTAAAGGGGTTAAAGTTATTTATTTATTACTGTTAGTACCCCGATTATTGGCGATAAAGATATTAACGTTGGCGACAAGAAGCCTAAATTCAATATTACAAACTGTCGCCTACTTAATGTATCTAATTATCTAGCCTTAACTATATGTATACCAATATTTATATTGTATGGGCAATTTCATAACCGGCTTATTACCCTCTATAATTTTACTAAAAGAGTTTATTCACAATGATATCCCTTCGGTTCTCGTTTGAATTAATATTTATAAACCTTAATTTACCTACCGAATGATAGTTTTAAGCGAAAGCCATCGCAAGAATAATCGATTTGAATTGACACATTTTTTTAAAGTTGTTCCAATATAAACATTCATGATATAGCCTGTTTTACCGCCGCTGCTGGAGCCGTCGTCCCCGTCCCCACCACTGGCCTTCCTCTTGGCAGTGGTGGAGCCCCGTCGACCCATCAACGCTGCAGCCGCGGCCTGCGCCGCGCCGCCTTCAGCCGCTTGTACGGCGGCACAAAAAGGCCGCCGCAGGGCGGTTAGGTACCCGGAGAGCGCTTTTGTGGCAACGGCGGCGCAGTAGGTAGCTAAAGGCCCCATGGCGCCGATATCGACGGAAATACACCCGCTTTTACGTTTAGTCACTATCAATAATTAGTATCTAGCCCTTAATAATACTTCTTTATATGACGTTAGGATCTGTATAAGCGTAGCGGGAATATCGGATACCCGACCTTCTCTTTTTAATATAAACGCTATCAGAAGCTCTCGATAAAACGACCGAACGTAGTTCGTATAGGATTGTACCCCGCGCGGTTACAGGGGGTGGTTGGGGGTGGCTTGGGGGCGGGGGTACAGAAAGGAAAAAAAGGGGAAGAAGGTTTGGGGGCGGACGTGCGAGGCCCGTTCGGGGGTCGCAGGCTACTATGTCGATGCTCATAAGAGCATTCAGTAGCGCATTGCGCGTAGGAGACGGTTTTTACGTGAAGGGGCTACTATTTTCTCTAAGTTAGGGTTTTACATTACTAGGAAATATAATAGAAGATCCTGAAATATAAAAGGTATTAAATATAAGTTATAGGGATATTTATTACTACTTACTCAATTTATTATTATAGGAGAAGACTTAGGTTTTGAGGGCGGACTAAATAAGGGGTCCCCTTTTGTACTAGAATTTAAAGTATGGGCTGCTAAGCATGTAAGGGTTTTCCCAATAAGTGTTGCTACGATAACGGGCCGTTACCTGCGTATACTTATACCTACCCGTACCTGTGTATAGGCTTTAACGCGTACTTATGTTTTTTAACATTACTAGCGCCCTGTTTTACGGGTTTCCCCTTTTTTTTACTACTATAACTTTATAAGGGGCCGTTTTAAGGGCCCATATAGTTATATTTTTGGCGTAAATAGGCGCCGGGTGTGGACTGAGATGGTAACGTTCCACTGCCAGATCAGAACTTTAGTTTACATGACTACGGGTTTTGAAACTGTGAGGCACCCTAAGGTTTTAATTGGAGGGATGGTGCACGGTTCCATAGGCCCGTACAGGCCTTGACAGAGCCTGTGTTACGATCCCCCCCGCCGGTATCTACAGGACTATTTCGTAGCAGCTAGTGTACCTCTATTAGTAGGCACTATCTAGTGATAGTATAATATATATATATATATATATATTAACATTCATAACGTTTACGACTAATGATTCCTTGCAATATTACTTGAATGTATGTATACATTTATTACTATTATCACAAAAAAGAATTGATATTAATATGCATATGAAAAAGAAAATATCGTCTGTAATAAGCCATAAGGGTAAAAACTCTTCAAAACTCTCCCAATAAATATTATCCTTTCATTTTTATCAATACAAAATGAGAAATTGAAAAGGAAACAATTTTAAGTTGTTTACTAATTATGTATGAAGTTTTTGATAGCAAAAATGCAAAAAAATAAATATTTTGAAAAGAAAATTGCAAATTTAATGTTAGAGAATATTGATCGCTCTAGGTTTTCTGTAATTAGTAATACAACGTACGAAATTTGTATATTATATTTGTTTGAATTATCAATTTAATCATCCTACTAGCTTCGATTTTTGTTCAAATTGTTGCTTCAGTATAGAAACACCTGCTTATAATGATTCTTTCAATTCGCGCCAATAATATTATATACTACAAGGTTATCTTTGGATTCGGTTTTACTACTTAACGATGATCAATCCTTATTGTTTATATTTTAGTATATGAAAAGCAATTTGATATACGTTCGTTTACGATAAGTTTTTGCCCGTTTCAATTCGCATTACAATTAGTTTATAGGTGAGTGTTAAGCTTTCATGCACTTTAAGTTGATTAAAATAGAGATTATAATTGTTGATATATTTATGGAATAATTAGCGATTCCTTTCGTATATAGCGAATAATTTCAAGGCTTTGCCCAACCTTTTCTTTGCAAAGAGCGCGTGAGAATCCGAAAATCTATCGCACTAAGTCTGGAGAAAATGGAAAGTATACAAAAACGTGAAATTTAAAGAGACTGTTAATATCTAAATACAATAAGTTTAGTAGTAACAAAGCAAACTATGAACGACAGTTGCAGTAGTCGAGGTATGGTTATTTTGCATTTTAAATTAGTTGCTATTATGGAAAACATTGTTATATTAAATATACGAAACTGTGTTAATAAGTTCTTCTTTTATATTTGTTGGGTTGAAGATACCTGGGTAAAATAATAGACGTATGAAAGAAGTTAAATTGAGGAATCTATGTGTTGACTTCATTATATCATTTATAATAGCTTTTAAGGCATTAGAAATGTTTTAACGAAAACGCAACTTTGTTAAACACTTGTAATAGGAAAAAAAATTCATTGCAAGAGTAACGAAAATAACAGTGAAATTAAATCAAACCTATAATAAAAGCCGTACCAAATGTTCTACATAGAAAATTCCATATCAAAATGTTTTTTATTATCAAAATAATACAAAAACACTTTTTTTTATAACAGTTGGTTTTTTAAAATTTGTGGTTAATAATGTTACTAAAATAGTTCTTCATATCGTAAATAGATGTCATATTATATGTTTCGATAACCCTTTTGATAGTGCCAACTAAAAGCTCTCTTGAAAATCATACGTCTAACGCAAGAGTAATAAAACAAAACAAAAATAGACTTCGCACCAATCGGGAGCGCCAAATTCCGCCCTTGGAGTATTGTACATCGTGAATCGTACACTGCCTTCAGCACCCTTCAGCTACCACTATTACAAAAGTCAAAAACCCGAGAGTCAATATGTAGATGTCATGGTTCGGGCCTTGCAGGCTGTTCAAGAGCAAGAAGACGGGGCTCGCAACGGCTGTAACTGAAAATGTACGATTTCTTTGCTCTACTCACGGGTAATCAACGAACCCAGCCGTCGGCCCGTCTCGGTCCAGCATATACGACCATTTGTCTTTCTCCGCTAACAAGGGCGGAGGCACGTCCTTGTTGCCGTCCACCCGGTCATAGACCTCGCCCTCGCGGTCCCACAGGTCGGCACCGCGCCTCACCCGGTCCGCGATCCGGTCCCGGTCCCGGAACTCGGCCGCATTCAGCGGCGTGTGCGAGAAGGACTCCATCTTGCGCAGCATCTCGGCCACGGTGGCGAAGCACGAGGAGCAGTGCCAGCCGGCGTTCCACAGGTCGTCCTTCTGCAGCCAGTAGGCGACGGCGTTGGCACCGTCGCCGACGCGCAGGTGGTCCGGCAGCACGGTGCCGCGCGGGCCGGCGTACGTGGTCGCCTGCGGGTGCGCCCACTGCGGGCCGCGGTGCCGCCACTGGAAGCTGTAGTAGTAGAACTGCGAGCGCAGCGTCAGGCGCGGTGGGAACGCGCACGCTCGCAGCACGACCAGCGCCTCGGGCCGCACGAGCTCGTCGACGTCGGCCACGACCAGCACGTCGCCCGCGCGGGGCGCCCGCGCGCCTCCCAGCCGCGGCAGCACCTGCGTGAACGTGGCCCGCCGCTGCATGTCCTCGTAGTGCCATGCCGTCTTAGGGTCGAAGTCGGCCGCGTACTCGAGCTCGTGGTAGATGATCTTGGCGTGGTAGGCCGCGAACCTGTCCCAGTTCTCCTTGACGAGCAGCGGCTTCTCGAGTCCCGTGAACGTCTTGCGGCCCTCGACGACGACGAAGTAGTCCACGTACTCGTACGAGGTCTTGAGCCTGATCTCCAGCCAGTCGAGCTCTGTGTTGATGAGGACGAGATCGTAGACCTTCCTGCTGGGCGCGGATTCCGGTTCCTTTTTGGTAAAGGCACCCCAGCCATGGACGCGACACAGCCCAACTGCGATTTCAGGCTGATGGAGCTCGTTGAGTGCGAATCCGCCAGATTGGATGGCTGAGGCTATGTTACTCGCAGCCGAGGGCACTAAAATTCGATGGGTTTTGCGTGCCACCAGACGCCAGCCCACAACGAGCCATATCACTAAGAAAACAACAAGCACCTTGAGGGCTTGACCGACTTGGGATCTTCGCAGCTTGAACATCATGACTAGCTTGTGAAAGTGTCAAAATGTCCGTACTGCACGGCGTGTTGTCTCCTAGGCTCTGATCGTGGCATGGTACAGCCACGTTCTGACATGCCTGTCTTCCCTATTTGTCGGGTGTGTTGCGAACAATTCGTAACTAGGTCCGACGAGGCGGAAACCCAGAAAGCATCCAAGCTATCAGTATTGCCAGTGCCGTGTGATGGAGAATTCAAGGTGTAGACCAGAACCCAAGGGAGGAATAGGACTTGGGATGGTAAAAGTGGTGTCGTGGCCTTCACACGGAAGCCAAGCCGCCCAAAGTTTCAGACCGTTCCGATTTAAGGTTTGTAATTGAGACCTCTGTTAAATTAAGACGCCGGCGATGGATGATACATATATGATGAACGACGTCCGGGGCGACGGGATTAGAACCCCAGTTCCAGCACAGCTCCGAAAGCCATGTGCTGGGCCACCTCGCTGATCAGTCGCGTTCTGCGTTTTACGTAGTACACCAAATTCAGCTTTCTGCACAAGTTTCCGTGTGTGGAAACACTGCATCGACTGTGCGATTCGTTACTGCGGACTGTGTGGGCTCGTGCACGGCCCGCTTTATGGCATCCTGCCAAGTTCTCGCCCAGTCCACGGCCGGCAGTGTCTATAAGTCCACAGCCTGTTGCTAACAATTGTTATCTTCGAAAGAGGAGACAAAGGAAAGTGAAAGTAATAAGTTCACTGGACAGGTTAAGAAAATTACGCTAATGATGTTGTATGGACCGAGGTTGTAATACATATTTTATGTATTGAAAAATTATCATATATACGGGATGAAACCTGGTTCACAGCTTATTATGTTATATAACGCCTTTTTTTATTTCGTTTCATTGCTCAAAAATCGAAAATAGGTATTGTAAAGTATATGTTTTTTTCGTCTTATTTATTACAAGAATTGCATATAATAAGACTTTAATTTCTAATCTATAGTTTCTTTTTTCATATACAATAAAAATACTTCTTTTATATAATTGACTTGTAGCGAAACTTTAGTCCTAATAATGATATCAATTCTATTATTATTTAGCTGAAGTAACAAAATATGGAGTTAAGTATAAAGCAAATAGATTGTAAATTCTAATTTGTAAAAAGTGCTAACTCATTATTAATCATTTATTTATGTAATAGCGCCGGCTCATAATCACTTTGTAGGTAGACAATCATTTATAGATTGCTTTTAGGTTACGATAATCATCGTTAAATTAACTGATACAGTTGACAATATGGTTAAATGTATTTTTCTACAGAATATTTATATCATATATGGATTATAGCTTTTATTAATACACTAGTACTATTTGAAAAGAAATAATTAAATATGAAAAAATGGGGTAAAATATCAATACTTCCAATATTTACAATACTAATAGCATGGTAGTTTATAGATGTATGTGTTGCAATAGCAGTCAATTGTAGTATAGCGAGGTCAATTATACTGAGTGTAAGTTGATCGCACTGACTGCAAGTTGACTGCATTTTTTATACATTAACTGTATTGACTGCAAGTCAAGTATAGGGAGTGCTCAATTTAATATGGGGTATGGTCCAAATAGTGGCCCATACAGATTAGTGTGCAGAATGACTAGCGGTTTGCTAAACTGATAAGTAACTATATGACTACTTTTTAATACAATAAAACAATTCCTTTAACCATAATTTAAATGTATCACATTATAGCAATAAAGGTCTATCAACAATAACTAGTACTTAGTAAGTTTAGTACATAAGCTAGGTAGAAGAAGAAGTTACATTCTGGTCATTCAGCTTTATTTGGGTAAGATAAATGAAAGATTCTTACGAAGTACCTTTATAAGCTATACAGTTGTTCGCGGCAGTAAATAAAGAGATCTTATAAACCATGAAGCTTTCCTCAGGAGTCTATAAGTAGCAACGATATCGTCAAATCATTTCGTTATTATTATACATCTTATTTCAAAAAATAAGAGTTGTGATTAATCATCAAAGAATTTGAAGTTTTCTAAATCACCAAGTTTTCAAGTTAATTAGCGATCAGCACAGTTTTTAAGTTAATAAAGTTAACAAAACATTAATTTGTTAGGATGACTAATATTATTAAAAATAGCAAATAACAAAAAAATGAGTTCTATAACCCCTTTGATAATAAATAACAACTTCGTTGGAAAACAATACATAACTTTATTTCTTATATTAAACTTTCTTTGTTTATTACTTCTATCGTTTCTTCCAACTTTTAATGAAACACTTTATGGTTAACATTTCTATATAAAACTCTAAGTTCAATATCGTGAAAGATATAATTAGAATGGAAATAATTAAAGTCTTTCGATTTATATTTGTTAAGCATTTGAATAACAATTTATAACAAAAAATGTTGATGAGAACTTTGCTATACAGCAATTAACCAATTATATTCGTTACTTTATTCGCGATTTTAACCTAATAAGATTTGACTAAAAACTAGATGTACTTGACGATTGCTTCAAGTGAGTTAATGAGTAAACTTTAAGAAGATAGAAAAAAGTTAATATATAAGTAAAAACTAGATTGAATGTTGAATTATACAAACGCTGAATTTATCTTGGAACAAAGAGAGGGAAAGGGGGTATTCTCGTGAACTTATTGTACTAATTCGTTACAAATAGAAACTTTTAGTGGATATATGAAAAAAAAGTAAAGGTATCGCTAGAGTTAGCGTTCCTTGATGCATTTATAAATATTCGTAAGCTCCTATCCAAATCTAGATAAATTTTAATATCTTCTTTCTTCAGTACCATAACCCAATGATAGCTTAATTGATCTAAACGTGGAAAATCTTCAAATCCACTAGTCGATTAAACAGGAACGTTACCAAAAAAAACTCTTTATACCAATGAAATTACTGCCAGTTTTATGGTATTTAGTAAGTCCTTTAATACGTATAGTTTTTACAGGTTCACAAGTAAAATTGACTATAATAAAAGATCGGCTTTATGCGCGAACCTATTGTGGGTACGACTACTTGGTTTTTCCCTCCAAACTTTGCTAAAAGTAATTGCACTGTTTACCAATGCTATTACCAATACTACTAATATCTCAATTTGAGAAACTAAAGGGGTTTGTATAACTAGTATAATACTTTTCTCACTCGAGATATTTTAATAGTAGATACGGATTACTTAGCGATTACCACTTTTGTGAAGAAATAATTAGTACCAAAAATTATAACGGTAAGCCGTATAATTCTTTATATATTAAATTGTTATCATTCTTTGACAATTTAATTTAAACAAGTATCAAACTACCAGGTTTCTATTTTTTTTGTGTTTTTCAGTATAATTATCGGTTGATCTAAAGGTTACTTTATGGAGTATTTAACAAATTCTTCGTCGTTACAAGAGATTTAATATTGTTTTGAAGAATTTTTCGAATACAATATCAATCTCGCTTTGTACTACACAAACCAAGATATTATCAAATGGTTTCATTTATTGAAGGGTAAAAAGGTGTTGAAAATTAAAATACACCTTTTGAAGCAAATATTCTATAAACTAATATTTTTGTGAATAATCGATAGGGAGTATTGTAGCTAGAAAATAAATATTACGCCAGTAAGTCCGTAAGGTCATCACGGTATATAAAGAGTTTACATTCGCTTTGTAGTACTTTGACGCCACTTTTAAAGGCTTCTGTAACTCATTGCACTTTTTTTTTACAACTGCAATAGTATGTGTACTACGCCTCGCTAGTATATAACTCCAAGCTTATAATTTTAGAGATTACAATAAAAACCCCGTTTTTCTTTACTATATCAACCGTAAGTATGGTAGGTCCAAGTAATTCGGTTGATAAAAAACTTTGGATTGGAAGTTTAAATAGTATTGTACGTAAATAGGATACTCAGGCTCAAGGTTTTTAAAGTAACCCTGTAAATTCTATTAATGCAATGTTTTAATGTTTCATATTGAGAGTAAGTAAAACTATCGTTTAACATGTTATACTATTGTCGAATCACAGTCTAAATATGTAATATATTAGGTTGAATACCTTTTTACGTTTTATTTGAGATATATTCAATATGTCAAAAACTTTGATAGTGTGAAAGTTTAAGATAATAGTTATTTCTGGTACGGAATACTATATTTGGTTTTATATTTACGTAATGATCATCTGATCATGCCTTTTAGTATCCTGTTACAAGTAAGAGCCTTATTATTATTATGATGATAACGATTCCAAACCTATAAACTTGTTGAGTATTTGTGATTATTACGAGAAGTAAGGTTTTTAAAGTTTCATACCGAACACATAAGTAACATAACACTTAATATAAAGTTATTAATAATGCGTCGTATTAGGTAAAGATATTAATATTATTACAAAAAAAAACTTCATTATATAAATATTAGGAGGGCTAAAGTCTGATTTATATTTGGAGAAACCCTATTTTTACCTAGATCAACTATTTTAATTATAGTTGTTAGACCTATTGTTTTCTAAAATTTGGAAATATTCGCCCTCTTTTTCCTTTTCCTTGAAAATATATAGAATATTGATATTAACTTCAATGTTGAAACTAATGATTTGGTTATAGATGAAGATTAAAGTTTTCATTTAGTTTCAATTGAAAATACTTGTATTTTTTAATTGAAAGCCCAAATAATACAGTATTCAATCTTACAAAGTTTGAATTGCGTTAATTATATCAACGGTTTAATTACCCCGCTATTAACAGGTTATACAAAATCCTTAAGGCAGTTGGTTATAATAAGGTCGATTTATTTGTATTGAAAGCGATTGAAAAGTTTCATCAATACTGCTAAACGCACTTTAAAATCCCGTTTAGGTTTAGGTTCACATTAAAAAAGATGAAAACTTTAATTTAAAGTTTTCGTCAAAGTATTTTACTTGAATGAGAAACTTGTACTTTACATTGTTAATTCTGTGATAGCGTTATATGAGGATAAACTTTTGAAACATATTATGACGAATGAAATACAAAACTTATTACATACCTTATAGATCAATACATACCTTATGTTGGAATAGAAGTAATTGCAATTCAGTAGGTCAACTTTACTTACAGTAAAGTTGACTTTACCAACTGCAAGTTAAGTGTATTGTTTTGTATGGGCCTACTATATTGGCTGCAAAGCAAGTATAGTATGCGCCCACTTCACACTATGGAAAACGCCAAACAATCAACCATACAAATTACTGTGCAAACTAGCTAGCAATCTGCCAAACCTTGAAGAAGACATCTAACACTTGACCAATGTAATAATACTATTGTTTCAATTAATCTAATCGACAACGTTGTAAAGTCTAAAGTTGTATTAATACTGATTAGTGTTAATTAGGTTAAGAAAATAAAAGTTAAGTGAAATAAGAAGCTATTTTTTGGATACGCTTTATGTTAAACATCGGTAAGGATAGAGGAAAGATTTTTGCGAAAGGCTTTTACTGTTGCGTCTATTTTTATGGCAGCTTCGATGTAACGACAGTATTATTACCAAAAACATTAATAAGTATTATAAATCCCTTTTGAAGACGTTGAGTTGACTGTTATAAGTCTCAAAATTCATCAAGTTGATAAATTGCTAAGGTAATACTACTGCGGGTATTATTAATATAAGAACCACTTAGTTCTATGCCATTTTACCACAAATAATAAAAGGTCTTCAACCTTACCTTTTACACTAAACGTTTACCCTAAACACCAACGTTTCTTTTTATTTTACTTTTTTCCCTTTCCATACGTTACTTCAATTGTTAAAATCATTGTTTTGAGTGAAAATACCGTGAATCGTCAAGTCGTTCAAAGAAATCCAAGTCGCGCTACTTTATGCTAAAACGCTTAATTCCTTAGTTAAAAAAACAAGTTTCATGTTTAATATTAACCAAAATTCCAAGATAGTAGTTGTAAGCGTTTTTTTAAAGTTATTATCGACCTAGTTAAGGAAAAATCAATTAAAGCCATCGGATACCTTTTTGCCCAGAATTACAACGATGAACTTTAAGTTTAAGATATTGACAAAGATTTAACCGTAAAATACTCAATTAACTTTGTTGGTAATTATATTTTCAAGTAAGACCGCGGTAAAAGGTTCAACTGTAACGAGTACACCTTTCGTAGGTATCGTCAATTTTTTGAATATTGAACTATTGATATGTATAAGGTGATCAAAGAGATTTTGAAGTTCAAATTAAAATGGGAACTTGAACGAAGAGGAGTTTACGTATTATAAATTCTTTTTTTTTATTAAACTGGAATAAACATTTTTTGGTCTATTTGAACTCAAGGAATGCTTATAAAACTTACATCATAAGGGAAAGTGTATTAAGAACTTTGAATACTCTTGTATAAGTTTTATGGAATCTTTCTTTAATTTTCAATCAAGTTAAGTTTTTTTACGCACTCAAAATAAAATTTTTATTGATTTGCTCAGAAGCTTAACAATTTTATATGATAGCGCGGAATACTTCTTTAGCGGTGGAAGAGCTTGTCAAGTAATGACCACTAACGTGGTAACAGGTATTGATGTCAGCGATATACTGTTAATTTAGTAATAATGTTAAGTTTCTTAGAACTTCCCTTATAATCTAATTCCCCTTTCTTCCTAACCCTTCCCTCAGAGTCTTCAAGTCTCTTAGGGCAAAGCTTCCTATATCAGACAAATTTACATGAGCGATCTCATTATAAGTCTTACTATAGGATTTTGTCCCTCGAGTTAGGCGATTGGTAATTACTTTTAATATCGCGAATAGGAGGCTTTAAGGTTTGAATTAATAGGAAATACTACCAACAACTAGGACAAATATTACGATTTTCCCTATAAACCTGTTAAGATGTTAAATATTAATTATAGTCCCCGTATAAATATCGTTAAATTTTGGAATAATATAGAAACGTATGATAGGAAGCTTTATAAGCTCTTTAGCAGGAAGATAATAATATTTTGAAATATTTGTAAGTATATGGAAGTCTCTATTTATGGTTTTCATTCATTATTTACCACTATATTCGCAAGTTATATTAGGACCTATTACCTCACCATTCTAAGGCGGGTAGAAATTTTCTGCGAGATTTACGTAGGTATAAAGAGTTGATTTGAATATATTCATTTTACGCAATATTTTACGGATTAGGATATTTCGAGGTAGATATCGATAATAGCTTAGAAGAAAAAGGAGGAAATACAGATGGATCTTTAAATGAGATTTTTAATAAGTTTGTATTATGTTAATAAGTAAAAGAGAAAGCTTACGTTAGCGAAATTACATTTTGCGAGTAGGTACAGGTAGTAGTTACGGTTGTAAGTAAGTTTAAAAAATCTTTATGATATCTAGATGTCACTTTTGAAGGCTCATTAGTTAATTAAGATTTTCGTTTACAACTGTGATGGTTCGTACGTCAAACTTTTTTTGTATATACTTTGAATTTAATGACTTCTGTGATATGGATGAAAAATACTTTGTACTGATATATTAAGTCGATCATAAGTATGGGAGACTCTAATATTAAAGACTTGATTTAAAAACTTCGGATTGGAAGTTATAGTTATAATTTTGTTAACTATAGTAAAACTTAAGAGTACCCTTTCATTGTAAGAATTACTGTTGCAATAGTGATAAGAGGTGTGGTATTTGAGGTAAGTCCAGTTGTTAGTTAATTTGTTTCCTTTCGGCTTAGCGTTACAAATAACAGGCATTATTTTATTTCAATACATTATTACTATCAAATAAGATTACTTTAATTGTATTATATATTTTAAATGTGAAAATATGTTACCGACCAGAATATTTTTAAATAAATTACGTGGTATAAAGACGTTGTTCCTGGAGTGGTCTAGTGATTACATAACTACGTATTTTCATATTATTCAGTTGGCGACAACTTTTACCTTTAATCTAACCAAATCTTCAACCAATTATATATCTAGAATATTTTCGATCTTTAGGTGGATAGCATGTTTTAAGGTATTATGCCATATATAGGGGTAGCAATGAACTTAATAGGAGGTTATTCGCAATATTTGTTATTGCGGAAGAAAAGTATTACCTTTACGGAGATTGATCTTCATGATTCTAGAAACGTTGAAGTTGGATTTAATTGAAGAGAATAATTATCGTTGCGAAATATAACGGTTATTTCGGTTTTTGTTAGGTCGATGACGTTTTATATCCTCAAATACCTTATCGTTTTTCTCTTTTATTTGGAGGACATAAAGACTCTCGGCGTTAACATCGACTTTAACGTTAATCATTTAGCTAAAAACGGTTCAATGTATTCATTTGCCTTTAAGTGAAGGCAATTGTGGTTTTATAATTAACACTCAAAGAAAACGGTGTCAAACTTAACGGAATTACAAATTAGTTAATATATAGTAATTTCAATTGCCTAGCCGTTAATAGGTTATATAAAGTCCTTAAGTCTGCCGGGCACAAAAGAAATAGAATACTTTTCTTGAGGAGTATTTATAAAAATTTACCACCATTGTTGAACATATGCCTAACCCCCATGAAGATTTAAGTTTATATTGAGAAACGATATAGATTTTAATTACAAGATCTTTATTAACGTATTTCTTTTAGATTATATTTTTTCCCATCGTTATTAACTCTATAACCTTTTTTTATGTTATAAGTTTTTTGAAATCCTTGGAGGCGAAGGATAGGGGAAGACGTTAAAGATGGTATAGATTATTCAATATTTGGTCTCACCTGATGTCGTCGTATACGATACCGGTAACAATTTTATAGCGACGGAGTTTTAAGCCGATAATGAACTAATTGGAGTTTAGTATAAAGAAGTTCCTGTTGAGACCTATTGGAGCATTTATACAGTCGAGAGGGTATACATGTTACTCCGTAAAGAGTATGAAATTATCACGCTAAATATCCAAAGTTTTATGGATAAAAAAGTACGTTTTGAAATAGCGGTAAAAGGTCTAAATTATAATATGGGCTTCAATGGCCTAATATTACCGTTATTGGTTTTTGGAGAGTAACTATGTTTAATGATTGAATCTCTGCTATTATTAAATACCTAAAAGAGATTACAGCTTGTGGCAAAGTACTGAAGGAATTGCTAAAGGAATTAGCACAGTGTTAAGTCAATAATTCCCCTAACATTAAAAACTTCTTTACGAAGATTAACGTATTTGCTTTACTGTTACGAACTATAGCCCTAGTGTGGCAGGAGCTAGGTAAATAGGATGGCCTATAAATTTTTTTCAATATCACCAACCTCAAAGTAATAGTTTAAATTTCTAACCATCCGGCGGTATTTCGTACTACTCAATTCAAACCCTAAATTAAGGCGACTAACAATATTAATGAAGCAGTCCAAGTAAAAATAATAAGCTGATATTAATCGTTTCTTTTTATCATCGACAAATCAATAGAATGCCGCCGTCATAAACAACTACTAAATAATAGGAGTGTTAAAGACGAGAAATATGCAACGGGCAGTATTTATAATACTTTTTGGGTACGTAAAGAAGAGGAAATAGATTAAAACTTAATTGTAAAACTACGGGTGTAAGCTATTATTAAAACCTTTGGTAAACCTTTAGAAGGAAGTGATGAGGTCAATATTAACGGATTTCTGACTCGATAAGTTATACAATTCGTATCTAAAGTTGAATTTTACCTTTAAAACCTGAATATTACAATTTTTAGGTCGATGATAATATACGATATTAAGGGTAAAACCACGAGGAGGCCGTGGAAATTGTTACACCTAATCATTTGAGAATACAATGATAAAAGTAAAAACTAAATCTTTACGTAGTTCACACGGATTTAAAAGATTATTCAACATTTAGTGGTCGTTTTAATAACCAGTTTGGTGAATAAAACTTAAGTAAAGATTTTTTTCAATGTTCTCAATACGATATAAATATATATGTAATTAACGTTCGATTTATAGAAGATCAGATCATTGGAACTATTATAGAAATTACGTGGTAAGTACTTTTCAGAAATGGTAATACGATATATTAAACTACCATACAGATTAGTTAAACTAAGTTTTTATTGGTTTCTAACTTAATAATCGCATTTTAAGTCACGGTTTAATATAAAAGTTTTAACTGACTACCATTATTTGCTAGTAAAGTAAAAGAAAGAATTCGGCTTGGTAGGTATATAAAATAACTATATTATTTGTGTTATATTTATTGGCTTTGTAATATCAGAATAACAAGAGACTAAAAACTCAAATTTGGGGAATTGCAAAGCGGTTACACATTAATCAAAGAGTAATCTACTTAAATTTAATGGATAGCTAATCCGAACATTTGATATTAATAATTGCCTTAGGTTTTGCCAAAAGGGTTAGCGCGCTGACTTAGATATAATTGATAAGATTAATATTGCTAGACCTTAACGGTATTTGGAATAACGCGCCCGTATCAGTTATATCGCCACTTTATGCCAATTGCAAGCCTCTTACAATCTATTAATCATGGTATAAGGATAATACCTAACTAATGGTGGAGTCTTAGATTGTTGCAACGTTGTCGATTCGAATCGTAGTCGAAGTAACAGTAGTATTGCATTGGTCAAGTGGTAGATATATTCTTCTATGTTTGACAGACCGCTAGCCGGTCTACACTGTAATTTGTATGGTCAATTACTTGGCCCATACCCTAGTATGTAGTGCAGTATACTGTACTCAACTTATACTTAATGCAGTAAGTCTATATCAATAATACGTTCAACTTGCAGTTTAGTATAGTCAACTTTACTGTAAGTAAAGTTGATCTAATGCACTGAACGTAGTACTATTTCAACACTGGCGGTTTTTTTAGTTTGTGTGTATACTCCAGTGTGGTTAACCAATCTTTTCTCAGTTAACGCTAAATAGCGACCTCGTTAACTTACCAACCCCCTATCAATTACAATTAACTTCCATACTGAATTGCACTCAATTGCACGTAAATTAACCCCACTTGACCTCAATTGCTCCGTTCCTTCGAGGTTCGAGTTTATCAACTCTTACAAAAATTTCTTTCGCTATTAGCCTCCGCAAACCTCTCCTTTTAGCCATGCCAGTCAAAAAGGTCGCCATCGCAGACTTTAATTCCCCTGCAGTCTTTTAATTTATTAACATAACCCTGGTCGTTAGCATATGATCTAGGCTTATTAGGTGGCCTATTAATGTAGCTCTCGATATATACGGTCAACCTGTTACTATACACAAACCTTTCTAAGGCCTTGTTTGGCATTGCCTTCGTTACAGCATTTGCTAGATTATCTTTGTCGTCAATTTATCAGAATTTCTTAATCTCTCTCCCTTCGCACGCTTTACTCAGTGCCATTACGTCGATTATTAAGCGTTTTTCACTAGTATTTTCGAGCTTAAAAAGGTATTCGAATAGGCTTTTCGAGTTGGTATAAATTACAATCATTTTTAGAGGAATCTTGAACTACCTAGTAATATAGTTAAAGGTTTCCTATAATACGATGACTACGCTAAAATCTTCCATTATACCATAAAACTTTAAAACCAAGATAGTTTGTATAATCATCTTATATTTAACAATTTCTCAATACATTAAGTTACCGTTAATGCTAAACTTGTCTTCTCATTTATCTTTGTTAACGATGGTTATTTAAATGCCGATATGTAAAAATGAATTGGTGGTATTTATAAAAGACTTATTCGTAAAAATTAATAACTTATCCCTCAACAAGTCGATCAAAACCATATTAATCTCGCGGTCCAGGTTTTGAATATTCCACTCAAACCATTCATTCAGACGCTCAACATCCTTATCCGTTGGTTATTATATATATTACGAAATTAATGGGTCGTATAATGCCTTCAGGTAATATAAGATAACTATATAACTGCTATAGGCACGTTATTTAAGGTACCGTTAGAATTTAACCGTATTGATCTTGTTTATTATCGATAAGATAATACCTTAGCCTTTTTAAAAAAAGAAAAAGCCGGTATCAATACCAAATATTCGGATTAACGATTTATTAAAGTCGAGTTAACTACTATTCGTTAACATCATAACTGGTTGGAAATTTTAGAACTTAAAGTTCTTAATTGTCTGCTGTTTTAATACTACAAACCCAACCTTTTCAATAAAAAGTACATCGTTAATTTACATTTCTATTACATCGAAATCTCTTTTTCACGTGACTAATAATTACGGGTGGTATATTAAAGACTTTATCGTGAACCGTAACTTAAAATGCGATTAATAGGGTAAAAACTAATAGAGATTTATTTTAATCAATACTTTTAGTGTTTTAATATATCGCATTTGTATATATTACTATATACCCTCATAGTTAGTATTTGTAGGCCAAGTGGAAGTGCACTGTATTGCAGGATATACTCCTGCAGAGTGCACGATAATATGTTACACTGCAAGATGTACTCTTTCAAAATGCAAAGTGCATTATGCATGGAGCGGTCTGGAATGCTTATTTCAGACCGAACGGCAATGCGTGGAGCGGTCTAAAAGAGGTAACCCAGAGTGGTACACTCTAGGTGAGGGCTTATAAGCCCTCACTTATGGCGTACACTTCTGGATGATTTTTCTATGATTATTATCTTTTATTAATATAATACTAATCTAACGATTACTCTTTTACTTACCTAATTTATGTGAAGACAAGGTTTTAGACATTACCGACGCTGATTAGTAGCCGACTGGGTTGACTATAAATGGTTAAAGAAAAAAAGGAACAAATCGAAGTTAAATACTTACAACAGAATACTGTAGCGTTTTTAACTATTTTTACTTTACTACTATGCATTATAAAAACCATATAGAGGAGTAAAATTACGCGGGAGCGCCAAAAAACCCGAAGCGTAGTAAAACTGTAAAATTCGAAGTAACTTTAAAAAGGACCACTTTTAATACAATACTGTTAATGTGTTGGTATCTTTTCTATTAAAAAAACCCTGCAAAGTTAACTGTTAACTTTCATTAGCGCTTGAAACGTACCTGAGCACTTTTTGAAAAACATCTTATTATATATCAGACCACGTAAGACAAAACTACCAAGTTTCAGAACCCTTAATTAGGATCCGTCCGATTTTCGACAATATATACCGTTTGCGAAACACAAGAGTGGTTACGAAAAAAGAATTCTAACCTCTCGTTTATTCCAAAAACGGTTATGAACACGCCAGTCAAACCGATCGCTCTAGTAAAAGTGGTTACGCATAAAGTAACTAAACTGCTTACTTCACTAAAAACGACTACGACACGTCAATCCGGACCGATTATCTAATACAACCCACACACCGGATTATATAATTATACCCCCTTTTCCATAACTACTTTTCTATGTCCGCCTATTTGTTTTAAGTTTATCTATGTTCGCTCTATATATTTTAAGTATAGTATTTATAACGTTTAAGTTTTTTTTAGCTACTCGGATAAAAGTTAATACAACTATTTTAAAACTCCTAAGTAGTTTGTGGTTACGTCTTATTTACGTATCGTTCAAAATTCATTTGTATTAGTAAACGTTAGTAAATATTATTACGACCGCATTGATTATTTCATTTGTTTTATATCTACCGTTCGTAAAACGAATTACCTTCAGCTTTAAAATCCGTACGTACTCGAATTCAACTAAGGCGCGATATCACCAATTCGCGCCGCTCTAAATATTATAGGTATAAATAGACTACCCTCTCCAAACACACCATAAATATACCAGTAACGGATTTAACAAAGGCTAACGAATACATAAAGTACCTTTTTATACACACGTCTTTTTGTAGCAATATCCTAATGCAATTTGACCTTAACTTATAGGATAACAAAATCGAAATATTAGGAAAGAATTCAAACCCTAATACGATAAATACGTATGTTATTAATATAATTTTTAATTATTATGATGGAAAAATAATGGGATGTAACATATTCGACGAATTTAAAAAGAACTTTACGTATTGGACGCTGGATATATGGCGAATAATCGATAATACGATTTTAAGAATACTACAAAAATAACTATGGAGAAAAGGTATTAATACGACTAGTGGAAATAACAGCCGTATTGTAAGAGCCCTATTGGCCACGGCCTAACTTATATAAATACCAAATTAGATAAACGATAAATAATAAAAGTAAAGTTTATAAAAGCACATTAACTAAAAAGCGTTAAAAACGCCTATTTAAAATGACTAGCCAGAGATACAAAAAGCCACCATAGATTGGGATAAGACGCTTAATAAAGTTGAAAGCTTGCCTTGGGGAATAAAAAAAACTAAAAGAATCGACGGAAAAGGAGGAGATACCGTAACGATCATTTACAACAAAGAATAAACGCAAACCCTTCCTAAAACGTAATTTCTAAGCGAGACAAAGATAAAGCCACACCCCGATTATCATAAGCAGCCCGCTCGACTATAACAGGAGCAGTCGAAACACCGAAAACAGCCCATTCGACAATAATTGGAGCGGTTGAAATACAGAAAACAACCCGCTTCAGGAAATGACGAGCGGTGTAAAACGCTAATACGTACCTTACGAACCAATACCCGCCAATAATGACCCCTACCGCGACCTTTTACCTCACCGTTTTCCCACTAATAAAAGCGATCTTATAAAGCTTATGAACTTTGTTAGGCTTTAGGATAAGGAAGAAAACTATAACGGTAAACCTTACGATATGCTTAATAATGAAATACGGGAGATGCTTAATATACGTAAGAAATTAGATATTAAACTATTACAATTTTATGTTATTTTGCCAGGTATACTATTCGGGTTAGTTATAAAAATGTATATGTATCTCCTAACGTGAATAAATATACTTGTAAAGTGTTATAACCGCTTTAAATCTCACTTCGACACGGGAATTAATTACGAACCTTATGATAGGGATTAGACCAGTACGACTTGGAAATCCATAAAACCTTAATAAGAAAACGCCGATAAAAACCCATAGGAGATTTTTACCGCCTTTCTAGCTAAGTTTCGAAAATGCCAGGTAGCCCTTAAACCGGAATACAAAGGTCACAAATTATTTATCCAAGTAGTAATAAAAGCTTTTCGAAGAAACCCGGATTTCAACTTTACACTTTTTAAACCGAATAAGGATTGGAAGGCCTTTTATACAAGCTTTAAAATATAGTTGAAGACCTTTATACGTAGATAAGCGAGTTTTGGATTAATATTTATAACTAATAAAACCAAAGGCAAGGGATATATTACTGAAACAAACTTCACTAACACTACTTACCACGTTTTGGATCGAAAATTGAAAATTTACCTAAGGTAAAACGAACGCCTAAAGTATATGTATTAAGGGGGAAACTCTAATAATAAGGGATAGGGACAATCGTTCGAAAATAAAAGAAACGTCTCGCAATTATAACAATATTTACGAAAAGGTATAAAAATCCCCGCTGGTTTACAAAAGAGGTATATCATATAGGTCAAATTCGGCTATTAGTTTACGAATTACCTCGTTTACGAGTAAATCTAAATTGAACGATATTTTTAAGTTAATTATACATTTAAAGATCATATGAAAGCTAATTTTACAATATAGGAAACTGAATACGAAGCTATAAATAATGGATTTAACGCTTACTTAAAAGAAAAAATATTCGGAAAAGATAACTTTAAGGGTAATAATATTTACCTATTAATCTAAAATGATAGGATCGCCTAACGCATTTTCACCGGTTTATAAGAGGCTTTCTTTATACATATTACAAGCCTGGATTACGTAAACTAAATACTCAACGCTCATATAACATCATAATTTACGTTTTTTAATCAATACGAAAACAGGTATTAAGGTATTATACCTAACATTGATATAATCAAAATCTTAACGGCTGGAAAGTGGCAATTCGACGTGTTTATGTTAAAGTTCCAGAAATTTTAGCTAAATAGAACAGAAAAATACCGAAAGGTTCTATTTAGTAAAGGCAAAACGTTATCACTCGAAACAGTCGTTATAAATGCACGTTTCGGACCGGTCAAGTTTTAAGTAATGGACTATGAAATACTATTTATAGTTTATTAACTAATATAAATAAACTCGGAGTTAAGGTTCGAAATACGACCAACTAACTTATTCGCGTTTTAAATAACGTATTCGTACCGCTTAAATTTAAGTTCGGATACTTATATTTTATCCCGAAAACACGTACAATTAAGGTTATTTACTTAATATAGCCGAGATTATGGATTTTACACCGACGATTCGGATACCCGGCTTCAAAACACCTATTACGCTTGCTTTATATCGTAAGATATATGGATATAGGGAAAGACGAATGTCAAGCTATCGAAAAGTTTTGTTATAACTACTAATTATACTTATAGGCCTTACAACGATTTAAGTTTCGCCTTTAAAACTATATAAATTTTAATGACGAAGTAATTGATAATATTATATATTAAATCAGCAAACTGGTTCTTTACGCCATCAAGGTAACAATATTATTCCAAGTCATCAAATTTATACGAAGTGCTTTTATTATAAATTATTATGACGTTTTGGTTAACTATTGATTTAAAGTTTTTTTCGGACCCCTTGATTAAATTATGTATAACGTTAATATGGCTTTCGACTTTACCAAATAACCTATTAAGGTTTGGATAACCGATAATGAATATAAACAAATCCTAGTAAAGGCTTTATAAGGTATTAAAAATGGTAAGCAATACTACGAACCGTTTTAAAAATCGTATACAGTATGATCGAAAAACCTAAAGAGTACCCATTTCAAGGAATTTCTTTTTTAAATAGCGATTAGTACCGTTAATAACACTTTTGACTTAAGTAGACTTATTCCTACACTCCTTATTTTCAATGCCTACCTGAAGATCCATATAAACTTTATATTATTACTGTTTACAGTATTGAGGTCAAAGGTTTTGGCAAAGGTTATGGCGACTTTAAGTTCCTTATACGCTAAAAACGACGTGTTCAAAACGTTGTCTATAAGTAATAGTTTATGTAAAGCTAACGTTTTGGATTTACTATTACAATTTAAAGTTTTGGTTTGAAAAACAAAGAATAAGTAAATTGGTCTTTAAAGAATTAACTGATTTAAAGGTTATAATGTGCTCGTTGATTTACCGAATGGTATAAATTCATTTCGCTGGATAATAGTACGCAAATACAAAAAAGAGGTGAAAAGAAACGGCCCTAAACCATAAGACGAACAAAACCGCTAACGAGATACCCCCAAAAACATCGAATTCAAACCGATTCCAGCCTTAACCCACATTTAAAAACACGGTTTCGATCTGATTACACCAAATAAAAGCGACCCATTTATACTAACTCTACCAAAACCTCGCCGCCAAAAACGCTTCCTCGGCTTGAAAAGCAAAAAACTCCCAAAAACTTTGCTATAAACTCCATTATTACGTAAAAAAAGACGATAGAACACGAGTTTAGCCTAAAGCTTCGTAACGAAAGAATTATTATTACTCCAAATACTTTATTCGAATAATTTCCCCAAATATGAAATTTTAACTTTGATCAACTAAAGAGTTTTTTCTTTTAAAATATTTTACCCGAACATTTACGGCACTTATAGGATTATTTCAACCGGCCTCGTCTATAAAATTAGAAATAAAACCGAAATACCTTACGAAAAGATCCGTCTACTCATTAAGAGATATAATGACGAATTCAAGAAGAATATTATAATTTAATAGCCTATATTTCAACAGGTTCAACAACGCCTAATATTTACATCCGCGGCCTCCTTTAACTAATCCTATAACCTATGTATCGAACTTCGAAAAGTTACACAGGTACATATCTAATTGAAGAAATAGCTTAAACGACGGATTTACGCCGATATACCAAAAGGTTTTAGGTACTACTACCAGTTCGGAACAATTTTATGTATTGTAAAATTACTTTACAGTTTAATAAAAACCGGTATTTATTTGTATAAAACCTACGAAAGGTATTATAAAAAATGGTTCGGAATAATTAGCTTTATCTTCGACTCATACCTATTAGTATGAATAGCCTGCTCGAAAGGTTTTACACTAATAGATATATAGATGGACGACGCTTTAACGTTATATAACGCCTTATTTTGCGCGTTTTAAGAAAGGAAACTTTTCAAAGCCGGCTTAAAAGCAAAACCAAAAACGTACCTAGCGAAAAACCATATAATAGATGTTAATAACATTACCATTACTTTTCTAATAGCATTATAAGCTCTGCATAAAAGGAGTAGTTAAATGAAATTGCCCTTATCATTTTTAATAACGTATAACTGACCGACGAATATAGGTGCCACGCGTACGTAACGCTTAAATCGCTTTTATAATATAATCAAAGGTAGCGTTAAACCTTTTTATCGCCGCGTAATGCCAAATCAACCCGACGAACGATATATATAAAGCGTTTAACCAGCGTCATTTATAACAAATTTACAATCGAAAATACAGTTTGTAACTAATACTTCTAAATATACATACTAAAAAACTATTTATTTTTATTAATGGATTTTTCGCTAATAATAACGTTTATAATTTATAAATAAACTTCGTTCTACTCCTTGGTAACGAAATACCGGTCCGAAACGGCTTTACACTTCGTAAAAACATTATCTATTAAAACTTTATTAAGTGTAAAAGGGTTAAAAAAAAACTTTTTAGCTTTAGAAATTTATTGTATGGTTAAAGTTTTCGATTCGGGTATTACTTCAGCGACAATAGTCCGGATACTTATTTTTAACCTTGGTTTACGCACTATCTTCTTTGTCGTTTACAATAACTCCTTTTCGCCTTGTAAATACCTAGTTAAATTGGGTATTACAAATAGAAAACGGTAAATAATTGATATTATAGTATTACGCGAATTATACGAATGCCGGAAAATCGAAGAAATAAAATGAATTAATAGCATATTAAACACGGTAAACGTAATAACCAAGGTTACACCGAACGGAGCGTTAAAAACATTTAAAACAACAAACAATGTAATTATTAGTATGATGAAAAACGGTTTTTAACCTTAATAACCTAATATAATACTTCCTCTGGTTTTCAACCAGCTTAGGTTCAGTTATCTGCGCCGACTTACGATTTATACCTTTATTTAATCCTATTATTTCGCGTCGTTCCTAATATTTTGTCACTTTTTCTTCTATACACTTTTACCTGACAGACTATCATATTCCTTTTCTTCCTTTATTTGAATTCATATTATCGAACCGATTTTCATATATTACTTTTCTTTTTTTTATACATTCCAAGTTACACTTATTATATTTTAGAAACAATTATTTTATGTAGCATAATAACATAATATAGCTGGGCGCGCCGGCCGGCCGCCAAGGCAGTTAGTTACTGCCAAAAGAGGGAAAAGGCGACGCCGTCGCATCTTTACCATCTTGTTCGTTACCATCCCCCTTTATATTCATGCTACCGCTATTACTGCTATCGACGTTGTTAGTATTCACAAGTATGTGGCCTTACGCCTTACGACAAATACCGTTAGGCAAAGGCGTAAGGGGTGTATTACCCTTTTTACGGCGACGTACAATAATATCGTTAAACTCGCCTATGCAGTATATATGCAAACCCCATTTTCAAGTGGTAACGGCGGCCGCCGACTCCCTAAACCGCCGGTTAACGCATATTAATAATTAACATCGGTTTATTTTAGATGTTTACGACCACGATTGTTTTTTGAAACGCACCGAACATGATATTATTGGCAAAAGAAACTTAAATTTTGGTGAAAACTTACTATAGATCCGGCAGGCGCGTAACACGTCTTCGGCCTACGGCCCTAAAACCACCGAAACGAAGGCTTACGAGTTACTAGTTCGCTCGTATAGGTAGCAGCGAGTTAAACAACCCCCGCTTTCGTGGCAGTTGCTAACGGATTTACCCGCGGCCACGGATACAATATATGACACATAAGGCGTATATATTAACAATCTGGGACTACGAACCCGGATACGTCACTTCAATACCTTAAGCGTTATAAAGGCTACACGGCGCACTCTATCGATACGGAGTTCTAAAAGGCGAAGCAAATCCGCTTCGTATTCTTTATTTAAAAAGAAAAAGGTTAAAGGTTTACGAGCGGATAGATTTGGAATATACGAACCTTGGTACAACTACAACAAACTACGCTTACATCGTAAAAGGATCCCTACAGGTAATGGTGTCTTTACCCATTGGAAAATGGTAAGGTTTATAACTTTAGGAGCCCCCTACTCTCTCTTTTAGGAGTTGGGGAAGTGGAAGGGGA
>JASMMZ010000011.1:12208524-12247809 GCA_038502455.1 Anisogramma anomala | reverse complement strand
GTGGCAGAGGGTGTAGTAATGGATATGAAGGAAATTATACCAAATAATAGCGGGCTGAGAGCGGTGGTGGCGGCTACGGCGGCAACGGCACGTCGGCACTTTCGCGCCAAATAGCACCTTGCCGTCCTATTTTTACGCGGCATCTATTTAAAGAAAAGGTTAGTATATAGTTATTCGTTAAGTAACCTACTTATTAGATCTGTTTGTATGAGTTATTTAAAATAAAGGTTGGGTTAAGTTGAAATAGGGATTTACATTATCTTAAATTGCATGCTTTCAAAAGGAAAATAAAGTAGCTTTTACCAAAACCGATAACGATGTATCTTTTTAGAGTAACCTAACACGTTATTACCTAATTACCCCTATGTTATTACCCTTACGCAATTGCTCTTTACAACACCTATATAGTTACCTCCATCAAAAACCACAAAAGGTGTTATCATTAATCATATCGCTCTCAATTAGCTACATTAACGAAGGGCGAACTATAATTACTACCGCAGCTAAACCTTACTAATTTCAACCGAATTATAATCATTACGGCGGCTAAACATTACTAATACTAACCGAACTACAATTATTACCGCAGCCGAAACTTGCTGATTCGAACTAATACAACCACATTATCGCTACAAAAACTACTAATTTAAACTTTTAACAATTAATACTACTACAACACTATCACTACATAAACTGCTAATTTGGAACTTTACAACTACATTGTCATTACAAGGTTACGAATACGAAATCACTACAACTACATTGTCACTACTAGGCTATAGGTAAATAAAAAAGAAAGAAAAGATTACTTGTGTAAATATTATTATATACCCTTATAAATAGTATATATAGACCAAGTAGCAAAGCACTGTATTGCAGAGTACACTCCTGTAAAGTGCACGATAAAGTATTACACTGCAGGATACACTCTTGCAAGACGCAAATTACATCATACATGGAGTGATCTGAAATGGTTATTCCAAACCAAACGGAAATACATGGAGAGGTCTAGAAGAGGTAACCCAGAGTGGTACTCTCTAGGTGAGGACTTATAAGCTCTCACCTATAGCGTACACCTCTTGATGCTTCTTCTATGATTATCATCTTTTATTACTACAATACCAATCTAATGATTACTCCTCTACTTACCTACTTCACGTGAAGAAAGAGTTTTAGACCTTACTAACAGCATTACCGTTTCTAAAAGATAAATGGCACATAATTCCTGTGGTAACTCTAATAATACGATCTTTTATAAATCCGTTGCTAATTTCGGGTAAACTTACGTTATATCACGGGCATTAAATGTAAACTTGCCTTAAGTTTTAAACAATGAACTTGTTACCAAAGCGACCACTAAATGCTAACTAATTTTCCAAATGGTTGTCGATTACGTAAATATTCAGTTTTTACCTTTATCTCCGTATCCTTGGACAATTGGGCGTAACTTTCCATACGGTCGCCCTGTAATATTACCCCTAATATCGTAAATAATCCTTAACTTAAAGATCATGAAATTGAGGTTTTAAAATTTAAAATTGGTTTTCTGTACAAATTATAGAACCCTTCGAATTAATAGTCCATTAATCTTGACCTTACCGTTTTCCTTCAAAGGTTCACCGAAGGTTTTAATGATCCCTTGTATTCGGAGCTTTAATACTAATTTTTAGTTCTTTTTTTTCCCTGTTTACCCACGCAGTATGATAAAAACGACCCGATATATATTTCTCGTATTCAACGTTTCTTTTTTGGGAGTCGTTCGCGCCGGAAGCGTTTTATCGACTTATCGATAACGAGTGAACAAGTTCCGTATTGATTTTGTTGCTTAATGTAAAGTTTTTTATCGTTAATAACCCTAATGTAAAGTTTAATTCAAGGCTTCAAAAATATTAAACTATTAACAGTTTTAATAACTACTTCGGAATTCGCGATATTTGAAATTCTATATAGGCCTTTATATTTTCCCGGCTTCCGCTATACGAGGACTTTACTTTATAATGGTAAAGTAAGTACTTCGATTTTTAAAGATCTGTTTCTGGTATTAAGAGTATTATTAACCTAACGGCGTATCGATTCCCTTCGTAATTCCCTCAGATCTTTGCCGTAAGCCATAACGCACTTTGAAGTACTTGCCGAAGGCAGAAATTTACTCGTCAGGCGTGGGTACGCCATAGAGATCATCAACGTTAGTATTATATCGTTAGGGCTTACAGTGTCGTTTAGGCCTTTTACCGCCATCTATAAACGTGCCTCACTATCCGTAAAGCTTTAGATTTTCAATATAAATATATTATACGTTCGGCGACATAAATCGTATAACTTTTTAACCTTCCTAATACTTGAATGGGATTTACAAGTACCTGCTTATACTAAATACCTATTATTTTGTATTTTCCTAAAATTCCGCCGCCGTAAAATTGATACTAGTATCGTCAACGACGACGTTAGGCGGGCTTGGTTACATATTAAACTATAGTATCCTTAGCATTTTCCACGTATCCTTTGCGGACAGAGACTTTAATAACTTAGCCCCGTAAAAAAAGGTTGTAAAATTAACGACGTAAAAAATAGGCACATTGTTTATGTAAAATATATTAACGAAGTGCTCCATTTTAAAATCTTCATTATTTTAATGCAATATTAAATTTACGTGGGGGTTAGGCATACATTTCATCGTAATAACAACGTTTTTAATGGCTTTTCGGACAAAGTATTTTCCATTTTCATACCTTGCGGATATGAGGAAATGATAAAGCCAGTTAACGGCTAGATAGTTAAAACGCACATATAATTAATATATCTCCGGCTCCGCTAGGTTTAAAACTACTACTTTCGAGACTAAAAGATAAAATGATAAGTGCTCTTACTTAAGGGTGAAGGGAAACCTTTGGCTATTTTTAATTGATTCGTCTACGTTAACATCGACGTTAACATCAAGGGTTTTTATATTATTTAAATAAAGAAGAAAGGAAGCAAGTTACATAAGGATGTGGAATATAATTATTCTTTTAATAGTTTAAATTACCGGTATCACTTGTAACCATTGTTTTTTACCTATTATAATGCTAACCTTAGCTTTATCAATATCGTTACGATTAATTTCAGGATCTATAATACTTTCTCCCGGTAGTATTCCATATTTCGAATAGCCCCTTATCAAGTACCTCATTACCCCTATATCTGGCATAATACCTTAAAATGTATAGTTTATGTAACGATCGCGAAGTTTAAAGGTATATGAGGGCTTAAATGCTTAATTAAGGCAAAGGTAAGGGTATTTATCACCTAAACGGTATAAAAAGTGGTAGTCGGCTAATTACTAAGCCGTATAAGGAGTAGCATACTTATGCTACTAAATTTACTTAGGTTTATTATTACCGTTAATTCACTTGTTGCCCTCGAAGTTCACGATTTGATTTAAGTAATCCTGTTTGAAAGTGGTAAATTATTATATATAATACATTACTTTTTTATTATTTCGCTGGATGGAGGGGTACCGAGTTAAATAATAGCTAAACTTACTATAAATCTAATATCTTTTACTATAATTACGATGATAGTATTTGCGGTTAATAGGTCCGCCTAAACCTCGGCCTTATTAATGCTAACATGATTACTACCTCCAGTTTAAAGTTGGTAAGTTAAATATTAAGCTTTAAAAGCGCCCGTAGCCGCACTTGGGGTCAATATAATTAACTAATGTAAGTTTTTTTTGTTACATTAGGGAAGTTACTAGTTTAAGGGTATATTTTCAACAATGTTGGTTTAAATGCTATTACAATGGTAAACGCGGAACGTAACTGCCCAAAACAGTCTTTAAAAATGGTATTTGGGCGTTATAAGACGTATTCGAACTCGTTAACGCCCATAATTACTACCTATACCTTCTTGTAAAGTATAGCTTCATTAATGTGGATTGTCTCTATTACTTGTTAGTATAACATTAACTTATTAATCATCTGATTAAAGATATCCATTGGTATTTCCTCCCTTTTTTTTTTCGCCATTATTGTAGTTTACCGCATGTTGACCTAGTTTATATGGTATTAGGCGAGCTGGACATCGTTTTTAAAATAACTTTTTATGACATCGCAAATCTGGTGAAAAGTGGTAACTCAGGTAAGTAAATTTAAGTAGTAGTCTCTGACGTACCTTATAAAGATCTCAGGGAATAATAAGTGATGATCTAAAGGGGAAATTTTTATTCACTTGTATATATTTAAAAAAGGGTATTATATTAGTGTCGAGGAGTTTGTCAGGCTTTCCGTTATAAGTTTTTGCGTCTTTTCAGATATTGATGAAGTCTATAAGGAGTTTATAGTTAATGTGAACCATTTTGATGGGTTTCAGGGGTAAATTAATATTACTATCTTCGTCCTAATTGGTGTTTCCTAACTATTCAAACTTCTGAGCTTCCGAAGCCTAGTATTAAGGATAATTATCAGTCGTTTAACCCGAAGGATTAAGTCCCGTAATAAAACCTATGGTGAGCTTTCGCGTATAGGAAAACTTGCTGTAAAAAGGTTTTTTAGGAGCTCAGTGATTTTGAGTGAAGTGTTAAAGGGAAAGGGGAACCTAACAGTTTTGAGTAATTTAACGATCTTGCTTAATTGACTAGCTTAAAGCGTTAACATTAACACTTTTAGCTATTTTGGCGGCCGCTGTTTTACGCGTTTTGCCTCCACTAAGAGCGTACTTCGCGTTGTCTCGTAAGTGTATTTAGTTGCCAAATAGGTTAATAGGTTCTTTATCGTTAACACGTAAAGAATATTAAATTATTTAAGGGTAAAGGGGAGATCTTCTGGATTACGTATAAGGGCGTTAAGGTTTTCTAACACCTTTTCCCTTAGGCCATGGGTTATAAGGGAATTTTTCAAACTGGACTAGGTCGAAAAGGTCTCATTTTAGCTTTGTAATACCCTTTACTTAAACGTATATTTTTTGTTCCCTTATTTTCGATTTAAGCCTTGATTTAACCCATTTTTCAATTGCCTTTAACATGTTAATAGTCTAATCGTTAAAAAGGTTGTAATATTCGTGAAAAATACGGTTAGGGTTTTAGTTTTTATTATTCTTAACGATAAAGTATTTAACGAAGTTTTTAAGGTTTTTTAACGTTGAGTCTTCATCGATATCTATTGCTCAAAGGTCTTTATCTTAGTATTTGGTAAAGGCAGTTTCGAGAAATCTAATTTCCCTTTTCCTAATAGAGTTGGTAATAGCTGGCTTTAATATAGTTATAGCATTGTAGGAAACGCTTAAAGTCGTTACTAGGTAATTAAAGATTCTTTTTATTCCAGTGGTGATTTTTATACATTTGAGAAGCCTGTTTAATTTCCTTTTAAAGCTTGGAAACACCAGTATTAAACGCCTAATAATATATGTGATGAAATTCCGTAAAGCTTATAAAGGTAAAGAGATTAATTAGTTTCGATAGATTAATGATAAAATCAATTCCACTGATATCATAACAAAAACTTCGTTAAACCAAGCCCTTAAATGGTTGATAAACAGCAATAGGCCAACTATACATATAGAGGTTTACACTAACATGCCATCTGGTAAAATTAAACTACGTATCAACGAATAGGGATATGTTAGCAAACTAGAAAACTATGAGGGCAATGAAACCGGCGATGACAACTTTGTTTAATGATATGGTTGAATTAAAGTAAATAGTGAGTTGGTTAATTTATATATGTTAAGGGGGATTAATAGGTCGCCAAACCCATGCTGGTCTGGATAACTAATGGTAGTATTGGTAATAGTAGTTCAATTAACCTACCTGAGTTAAATTACCCAATAGGCAGCTTAACTCACATTGGTTCAAAAGGTTAGTAGCAGTAGTGAGTGAGTACGTATAAGTTTGTAGCAAAAGACTTATGCACGGGAGTTGGTAAATATAAAACTCGGAGCCGTGTGGAAATGGAAGGTAATTAGAGTCAATTTGGGTGCGGAAGTTAACTGGAATCAGCAGGGTTATAGCTAGTTAACGAGGATGTAATTCAGGGCTAACTAGGAAATATTACTGAGCCATATTATTATACGCGTACGAAACAAAAAGACGCTAGTGTTAAAATAGTAGTAATTACAATACAATAGATCAACTTTACTTATAGTGAAGTTAACTATACTGATTATAAGTTGAGTGTATTGTTTTGTAGGTCCAATGTATTAGTTGAAAATCAAAGATAATATATACTCATATTCCACTAGTACACGAGCCAAGCAATCGGCTATACAAATTACTGTGAAGACCTGCTAGCGGTTTTCTAAACCTATAACAAGACATCTACCACTTGACCAATTCAATACTACTGTTACTTCAACCAATCTAATCGACAACATTATAACGTCTAAAGCCCTAAAAATACCTAAAGCTCTTGGACGTGTTAGTTTACAATATCAATATTAACTTTGTTACGATAACGTTTTAAACTAATGTTCAGTTGATAGGAATTCAGTGTAAATCAATCTTTATTAAAACTTATTAGGCTGTTGATAAGCGTAAAAAGGCATGCATGCTTTTACGAAAAGCTTGTAATTTACCTACATTAAAATTGGCAGTTTTATAAGTGATAGTAAAAGACTTTAATAATATCCTGAGTTTTAAAAGTTCAATACCAACTTTATAAGTATTTCACACGTATTTATATATAAAAAATAAAGTTCTACTATTCTTTAAAACTGAAAAGTGAGTTGTGAGATATAGTAAGGCTTGAGAGAAATTAAGGAACAAATCTGTACGCCGCTAGATTAATAATGCCTTAATTATTAAAAACGGACTATCGATAATAAACTTCCTATTTTACCTTTTTGAAGTGTAATACTAACGGATATAGTCCGGTAAATATGATAGATCTTATAAAATATTCACTATTATTAACCTAAACTTAATACTTGAAAACGTGAACGGTTTTATCATCTTTCATGATACATAGGTTGAATCTTGTTAAAATCTTCAAATTTAATAACGACTTTCAAATATAACAAATTAACTAATATAACTCTCCCTAGCTAACAGTTAATAAGTTGATAGAATGACGAAATCGTAAAATATCACTCAAAATAAGGACGTACATAAAAGATCATAATAGAAACGAGGATTATAAACCGGTCAAAATATATACAAAGGTTAAGGTATCGCAAAAAGAAAAGTTTAATAGCAAATGATTCATCGAGCTCCATGTTAAATATATTATTAACACATTAAGTAAGCTTTTTCAAGAAAGTATTCGAATTGAGATTAATAGTTTCTTTATCCGAGGCGTAGTTTACTTTACGCCATTTCCATAATTCGATGGGTAGAATATGACGATTTTAAAATTAAGAATATTTTATGACATTTAAATCATGATTACGGATCAGCTGTAGGAAAATTCAATGTTGATCTTTTAAGGATACAATAATAAACACAAAAGCTAAATCTTACTTCATCGCTTATAATCTAGAATATTGAGTAATGTTATATATTCTTAATGGTTACTAATTGAAGCATTAGTGTCAACGGTACGTTTATCTTGAATATCCATATATTTACGTAAGGATGAAGATAATCTATTCCTAATTTTTAACAAATTATCCTACTCAAACTGTTAGTGAAGTTGAGGAACAAGTTCTCTATTATAACGGTAATACGATATGTTAAACCTTTTAAAGTTTTAGTTGAAATAAGTATTTTTTTCGGGTTTTGACGTATCAAACGAACTTTAAAAAGAGGCTAGATATCATTATTTCAATGCTTGGCTTATACCTATGAATTATATAAGGTAGAGATTTCATTATCATGGTATAAAGATTAATGATAAAATTTTCCTGTTGACCTTTAGGTTTATGAGGGCTCAATAAGGTGTCATCGAGGATTTAGGTTTTTCGATATGTAAGTCGATTATGATGATTGCTAAAAATATATAATTGAATTTCGAAGAATTCTTATCTCATAAAGTGACTGTAATATTATAGAAAAAGGTTATAGAGATATCTGTAAACCTTTTTTATCTATCATTCAACCTTTTTCAACCAACATTTTAATGGTATTGAAATTATTCATGGCTTGTTTTCATAATTATATTAGGTTTCGCTTATAATTGTTTTCGATTAGCAAAATTTTATTGATAAATATCCAACAACTTTAAACGATTTTTTTAGGAGAGGTAAAGTCAATATTTTTATCAATGAATAATTTTAGATATGTTGGAAACCTTCATCCATAAGTTCCAACCGATTTCAAGAATTAATCCGAGAACAATATAGTATAGTTTTTCATTCGTTCTTAGGCTTCGATATGCCGAAAATATTTAGAACATATTTTGAATGAATACCCTTCGAAACTTATAACAAAACGATTTCTTGAGTGCTTTTAGCTTTAATAACTTGTTTTGAAATATTTGCAAATACAGTCTAAAACATGAACTTAGTAAAATGTCTTCCCCTTAGAAACTGAAAGTTTCGTATTCAAATGTGCATTTCATTCTACTTGATATTTTTCTTGATCTTTAAGTTGTTTGGTCAAGTAATAATGTATTTTAATGGAACTTCATTTATAGTTATAATATCGTTTGGATTTCTTTGGTTGAATTAATGAAGTCCAACGTTAAGTTGAAAAAGAATAGAATGTAATTTTGAAGTTGTGGAAACCACTAGTTCAATCGAAAACTTGTATTAATATTATGAGGCATGTTTAAACCTATTATATGACTGAAAACGCATCTTTATATTTCATCTTTAATTATAAGAACTGAGATTGAATTGGCTAATATAGTTGATAATAAATTCAACTGCATGATTTTTGTCAAGTAGTTGTAACATTTACTATGATTCCTATATCTAGTGATAAAGATTATATTAAATTTCAATCCTAATTTCGTTCGTTATGGTTACACATTTAGCATAATATTAATGGTTTCACATTCAAATTTTGTTATACTTACCTATATTATACTTTGTGAAAAAAGTCCTCAGTTCATCCTAAATTTAGGTAAAGAAGCTAAAGTTTTCAGAAAATGTATTGGTAAGATACTCAACTGTATTTATTCAGGTGATCTTCTTATCTGTCGTAAGGGGATATCGTTTTTCTCTATTATAAGAGGAGTACGAAAAAGGTAACAATGAAGCTTTTGTTCTTTTGAAGGATTTAATTCGCTAGTGGTGCTTTCGCATATTTTAAAAACAGTGAAAATATGAAACAACTGAGAGTTAGCTGCTTTTAAATGAAGGTTGAGTCGCTTTTGAACGTGGCTCCTTTTATAAATCTTATTTGGATGACGTAGGGGTAACTAATAATTAATCGTTTATATTTATGGTGAGATATTTTTGAAAAGAAGGTAAGAAGATGAGATAATAGGTAAAATCAGAGGGCTAATATAACGTAATGATACCAGTCAGGACCTTATTTAAAATTATCTAAAAATTAATATCATAGGTTCACCTTAAATGACGAGTGATAAAAAAATTAAGCTGACAGAAACGGAGGGATATATTTGATACACTCTAGTATCAGGAGATATCTACTTAAGTCGTTGTTCTTTTTCAGTTTTATTTTGTTCAATTGAAGTATTCAATAAGAAACTATATACTTATATATAAATCTCTTCATTTATACCCTAAATATTTAAGGCAAGACTGAAATCATATTACTTGATTATTTGGTTCCAATTGATGTTTTTCAAGAAGAAAATATTCATAAGAACCTAATGATCCATTCAAGAGGTTGACGTTTCTTTCCAAGATAATCTATCGAATTTAGGTAAGTAAAACTCGGCCAAAAATGAACATGGAAAGGAAAACCTTAATGATACATAAAAAAATATAATACAAGTCCTAATATAATGGAACGAATTTTTATGATCGATTATTTATACGTATATAGATAGAGCTTTTCAATATTGATACATGAACCTGGATTGAAAGCTTAAAGATGAAGAAACATACTAAAAATGAACGAAACTCACTTAAAAACTACATTTATTAGAGGCCTCACTTTTATCAGTATTCAATACCTTTACAATTTTTTGTGAAAAATACCACGAATTTCAATTTATTGAATTACAGGTAATTGTTACTCCTGACTATGAAACCAAGTTCACGACGACTTGAATCAACCTAAATCGCTTTATTCAAGCAGCTTGATTAATTCAACAATCTGTATAATAAGGTTCATCCTAATAATATAGGGGGTATTCCTTTTAGAAGCTTCTTACTAACCTTAGAGGTGTTTTTCCCCAAGTGGGAAATGGTGTATGTTTTCACTAATTTCCATGCGTAAATAGAAATTGGCAGTAAATTTCATCGATAGGCTATATGTCTAAAATTCAATCCATAAATACTTCGTTTTTACTTAAAGGGCTAATCCTCCATCTTTATTCTTTAACTCTCCAATCGATTATCCTACCTTTTTGACCACATCCGTGGCGGGATGGAGAATTATCAAAAATAACTCTTCATTCAACACTATTTCAAATCCCGCTATTAAACCTATCTACTTCCTAGATGAAAGAATATATTAGGCATATTGTGTCCTAAACGTTTATATTTAGAGTTAATAAGTCCCGCCCATATCTAAAACCCTACCATGGTCTTGATTTTGTCCCCTACTTTGTTATTATTTTTATTTTTTGAGAATATTATTTTCAATTTTGTGAAGAATGAGTATATATATATAGTGGGAAATAAAGCCCGTAAACTTGAATATATTAAAAGTAATTATTATATAAACTTCATACTCTTATTAACCATAGTATAAAGGGAGAATACTATAACGAAGGCCACAGCAGTATTAAGTTCCTTACGGACGAAGACCGATATGTTTAGAGCATTAGCTACGAGGAATAGCTTACGAGAAACTTTTGTTTTGGACTTACCGTTACAATTTAAGGTCTCAGTTTAGAAAACTAAGGACGGATGGATGAGCCTTTAGAAAATCAACAAGTTTAGAAGCTATAATGTATTTTTTAATTTGCTAAACGGAACAAGTTTGTTTCCCTGGATAATATTACGAAAATAAAAATAAAAGACGGAAAGAAGCAGCCTAGAATCGAAATTCGAATAAAATCGCCAATAAGATACCACCTAGAACGAATAATTTAAACCGCTTCCGGTTCTAGTTTACCCCCCGAATTACGTATACGGCCCGCTCATATTAGAAGAAAACGGTCCGCTTAAATCAACTTTACCAATACCTCGCCACCGGGGCCGCCCCCTTAGTTTAAAAACCAAAAAACGTCTTGACATTTTTTCCGTAGGATTTTTTATCACTTAAAAGGAAATGATAGACCGTGAGTTTAACCTAAAGATTCGCTATGACGGTATTATTACTACTTTAGGTACCTCTTTCGAATAGTCCACCTAAATATAAATTTCTACCCTAATCGACCAAAGCTTATTTCTCTTTGAACTGTTCAGCCTAACGATTTATAACTCTTACAGAATTTTTTCTATTCTCCTCGTTTACGAAATTATAAATAAAATCGGAAAACTTTACGAAAAGAAACCGTCTGATTATTAAAGGATATAACGACGATAGCAAAAAGAACATTATAACCTAATCGCCCACTTTATAACGGGCTAGTCACCTCTTGATTTTTACGTTTTCAACCTACCTTAATACACCATATAACTTATATATCGAGTTTCGTAATATAACGAATACATATATTCAGTTTAAAAATCGGTTTAAATAAAGTATTTACGTCTACATACCTAAGGACTTTGAAAAACACCATTTATCTAAAACAATCTTACGTATTACAAAATCACTTTACGCTTTAGTTAAAACAGGTATTTATTAGTATAACATTTACTAAACGTATCATAAAAAACGGCTATAAATAACTAATTCAAATTTCGGCCCGTATTTATTAGTGTTAACGGCTCATTTTTAGGGCTTTACACAAACTTGTATAGAGACAAACAATATACTAACGCTATATAACATTTCATTTTTCGCGTTTGAAAAAAGAAACTTTTGAAAGCCGGTTTAAAAGCGAAACCTAAAACATACCTAACCTAAGATTACATAGTCGATTTTAATAACGTTACTATTACTCTGAGGAATAGTATTTTAGGCCTTACATAAAATATACAGTTGAATAAAGTTACCCTTATCTTTTTAAATAGCGCAAAACAGGCCGACGAAGATGAATACCAACTCGAACGTAAAGTTTGGGTTATTTTTATAATATAACCGAAAACGTCGTTTAACTTTTCGGTTGCCGCGTAATTTCAAACTGCCCCGTCGGATTAAATATGTAAAATGTTTAACAACCGCCTAGTATAACAAATATATATTTTAAAACACGGTTTGTAATTTGTGCTGTTAAATATACGTATTGTAAAACTATATATTTTTACTAATGGCTTTTTCGCTAATTACTCCGACAATAATTCGCAAAGATATTTCGTTTTGATCCTTGGTAATGAAACCCTATTACAAAACGGTGTTACGTTCCGTAACAACATTATTTATCAAAGCTTCATAAAATATAAAAGAGTAATAAAAACCTCTTCACTTTTAAAATCTATAACATAATCAGAGGTTTCGATTCGTGTATTACTATAATAATAACAGTCTGAATTATTATTCCTAATCTTAACTTACACCTCATCCCTTTCGTTATATATATACAGGCGGCAATAGCGGTTGCCGACTTATTGGTCCGCCGGTTAACGCTTATTTTTAATTAATATCTGATTGTTTTAGTTATTTACTACCGTGGTTATTTTACGAAGCGCCCCTAATATTGTATTTTTTATAAAAACAATTTTGAAAAATCGGTTGAAACTTGTTATAAAGCTAGCGGGCACGTAATACAGCTTCGACTCACGGCTCTAAGACTAACAGAACGGGGGCATATTCGCTACTAGTCCGCTTGTAACGGTAGTAATAGGCCGAACGACCCTCGGTTTTGTGTCAATCGTTAACGGACTTACCCGCGTCCGCGGACGCGATATACGTCACGCAGGACGTATTTATTAGCAGTCCGGAGCTACGGATCCGTGTACTCCGTTTTAACGCTTTACGCATTAAAAAGCCTTCGTGACGCACCCTAGCGATGCGAAGCTTTAAGCGATAAAATAAGTCCGCCTCCTACTCCTCGTTTAGGAGAATATTAAAAGCATATATACAAGTGGATTTGGAAATTACAAATCGCGGAAAAGCTTCGTAAGGCTACGTTTATAACTCCCGGGGGGCCTACGGGTAAAGTAGTTTTTATCCATAGGGAAAGGGTAAGGTTTATAACCTTAGAAGCCCCCAGCTCCTCCTTTTAGGAGCTCAAGGGGAAAAGGGAGGGGGAAAGGGGAGTGGGAAGGGTAACGGCGGCAGTAAAAGCTAGTAAGGCTGATAAAGGGGTAGCGATGGCGGCGGCGGCGGTTGGCGAGGCCGGTAAAGCGGTAACGGCGGCGGTGGAGAAAAAGGAGGCTAAGGGGGAGGCGGTGGCGGCGGAAAAGGAAAAGACCGAGGCGGCGGCGGCGGGGCTTTGGGGGGCCGAAGGGGTGGCGGTGGCAAACGGGGTAACGGTTATAAATGAGATTGTACCCAATAAGGGCGAGTTGCTAACGGCGGTGGTGGTGACGGTTACGATGGTGGCGGAGGCGGCAGCGCGATTACGTTCCCACGCCTTACGGCGCCTAGTTAACCTGGATTTACGCGGTATCTATTGAAAAATCAAGGTTAGTACATAGGTATTGGTTGAGTAACCTACTTATTAAAACGATTGAAATTGGTGAATTAAATCAAAGGTTAAATTAAATTAAGATAGAAGCCTATATTAATTAATGGTATGCTCTTTTCAAAAGAAAAAAAGTTTTACTTAAACCAATAGCGATATATGTTTTTATATCAATACAAAAATACGTAACGGTGTAATCACCCTTACCTAATTACGTTTATAACGCCTACATAATCATATGCCCATCGAAAATAACCAAAAATGCTATTAACAATTATATCGCTACCGATTAACTATACCAACCAGACTCTTACTATAGTTAATACCACAGCCAGAAATTACTAGGTCAAATCTTTAAAATTACCACCGCGGTCAGAATTTACTAATTTGAACCTTGATAATTAGTACCGTAATCATACTATTGCTACAAAACCTATTAATTTAGACTTTTATAATTAATATTAAAACTACATTATCATTATAAGGCTATGTATACGAAATTGTTATAGCTATCACTGTTAAACTATAGTCATATAAAAGGCAAATAAAAAAATACCTATATAGATATTACTATATACCCTTGTAGATAGTATACATAAAACAAATGGCAGTGCATTATATTACAAGGTACTTTTATATAGAGTGTACGATAATGGGTTACGCTTTAAATTACACTTTTACAAAATGCAAAGTGCATTATATATGGAGCGATCTGAAATGGGTATTCTAGACGACACGGTAATACATGGAACGGTTTGGAATAGGTATTCCAAAGCGCACGGCAAAAGGGTCACTACCCGGATAGGAGGTTTATAACCTCCCATCCGTGGCATACACTCTCTGGAATACTCCTCCTAACCGATCTATCTTTTTACTACAACTATATCAATCTTAATATTATTCTTCTACTCGTTTACTTTTACGTAATTAGGTAAAGACCTTACCAATAAAAAAGCTATTTACTTTAACATGACGACTACAACACCTTACTTTTAATAACTTATTACCTTCGTCGTTTGTTATTTGTCAAATATAATTACTAGATTTGAGCCAAGAAATTACTAAAGATTATAAGTTATTCAGAAGTATATAACGCGAAGCTTCAGGGTATGATTCACTAGTTTACAATTTTCATGGATTATAAAACTTGGGAATATTTTATGATTTTTTATTTACTTTTCAAACTATAAATTCGTTGATTTAAACGCCTTTTTCAATTCTGTTGTAAGCTCATTAATAATAAAGGTTTAAACTATATACGGCATAACATATTATTTCGAAAAAATCAGGATACTTTTAAAGGCGTTTTCGACTCCCGAATTTTAGGTCAGAAACTATAGTTTTTACGCCTTGAATGGATTTCTTCCAAAAAGCTTTTACGTATATACGTTTTCTAGCTTATTATTGTTAACTAGTTTATCACTAAAAGTTACTAACTTTTCATTGAAGTTGACCTTGAAAATAGTTGAAACGCTAGTAATATCTGGATCTTTATTTACCTCCGTTTAGTATATGTGGTATATATAAGAGACCGGGATTTTTTTTAACCGATATTCGTATTAAAAACGACGAAATATTGAATTTTTCCTTTTTGGAATGTTAGATATATAACGATGGTGTTTTATAATTTCATAACAGTATTTGGGTTTTTATTCACAAATCGTTCATTACTGAATTAATTACAGTTATATAACATTTAACTTTGATGAGAAACCAGAGTCGAGATATTACCATGGTTATTTCATTAAAAATATGTTTTAAAACCAAGTTACACTATACGGTTCAACATTTATGTCGAGATTGCGATTGTAGATATTACTATATACCCTCATCGATAATATACATAGGCTATGTGGCAGTGCACTATATGGTAAGGTAGTCTCCTGCAGAGTACACGATAATTTATTACGCTGTAGGCTACACTTTTGTAGGACAAAAAGTGCATTATGCATGGAGCGCTCTGGAATGTGTATTCCAAAACGCATAGCAATGTATAGAGCGTTCTAGAAGAGGTATTCCGAAGTGTATGGCAAAAGAGCCACTGCCTAGATGTGAGGTTTATTACCTTTTATTCGTAGCATATACTCTTTCAATTACTTTTTCCGGCTTATTTATATTTTACTACAATAATACCAATCTTATAATTACTTTTTTACTCTTTCTACCTTACGTAAATGAGGTAAAGACATTACCAATACTAATCATTAGCCAATTCGGTCGATTATAAACAACCTAGGAAAGAAAAGATTAATACAAGTTAAATACTTATATTGGAATGCTATACCAGTTTTCACTATTTGTATTTTATTATTATGTTCTTACAAAAATTACTTGAGATGTGTATAAAAACTGTAAAAGTTGAGTGAATTTAATAAGGATAATTTTAATACGATATTATTAAACTTTACTTAGAGTTTTATTTACTAAATCCTCCGTCACTCCATTATTGAACTTCACTTAGAGTTTTATTTACTTAATCCACCATCACTCCATTATTAACATCTATTCAACGCTATAACGTATCAGGGAAATTTTCAAAATTCGTCCTATTATATACTAAATCACGTAAGCTAAAACCACTAAGTTTTGGAACTCTTTGTTGGGACCTATTCGACCTGAACTCAACATTTAAATCGCTTACAAAACACAGGAACGGTAACGAATATAGCATCCAAACCGTCTACAAATTTAAAACGTTTATAAGTGGAATGAACAGACCATTTACTTTACCTAAAGCGGTTACAACACGTTGATCTGAACGATTTACCAAACACGAACTAAGACATATATTACACCTCCTTATAACCATATTTTGTTTTCCCTATTCGTTTTTTCATATTCGCCTTGATATATTTTAAGTTTAGCTTTTACGATGTGTAAGTCTTCATAATTAAATCACTAATAAAACGTTACTAAACGTTAATAAAACTAATTTGAAACACCCAATTAATTTGAAATTGCATTTTATTTACGTATCGTTTGAAATTTATTTCTATTAGTCAACGTTAATAACTTTATTTCAAACGCTTTATTTATTTTATTTACTTTGTATTTGTTATTTGTACAGCGAAGTACCTTAAATTTAAAAATCTAAACGTACTTAAATTTAATTTTGGCATGAAACTATCAATTCACGCCATGTTAACATATTAGGTATACGTTGGAATGATTATCTCTAGCTTTATTAAAATAATTATAATTATAACCCTAATGCTTATAAAACCGGAGGAAGTAAACGTTAACTTCGACCTTTTGATAGAATATATAGGAATTGAAAAGGTTATAATATACGAAATGAACCTAAGCTGTGCAACAATATTGTTAATTTACTAGATAAGGAACTAAACATATATACGGCAAATATATATATTTTAACCCTAATTTATGGTTACTAGAAGGAGACAACCTAAAAACATAATATATTAAATCACTTTTATAAACGATTTTCGAATTGTACGTTAGGTATATGGCAAGTAGTACATCCCGTTATTTTCAAGATTTTACGAATTTAACTACGAAGTAAAAATATTAATACTTTAGTAGGTAGAAAAAGACGCTTTAGAAAAGCCGTATTCGAAATAGCACGATTTAACGACTTGTCAGATTAAAATGATAAAGACGTATACTAAACGTAATTTACGAAATAATATTATCTTACGGAATATAATAAATATGTGGTAAAAAATATACGGATAAAACGACGAATATAGGATATAGAACTACCTAATATTAAAACCATACCTTAAATTAAAAATACAAACTTTGAAGAAAATGAAGAACTGCCGAAATTCTCATTTACCATACGAGTAAAATATACATTTATACCAATATATATTGTAAAGTAAAACTCAATATCAAATTACTCCTTAAATACGATTAAGATCCTGTTTAGTTAAAACTGGAGCAGCCGAAATATCGAAAACATCCCGTTCGGTTATAATAGGAGCGGCGGAGATATCGTGAATAACCCGTTCCAGGAAACAAAAAGTGGTGAAAAACGTCAATACGTACCCTACGGATGAATATCCACTTACCATAACCCCTACTGTAACCTTTTACCCACAGGTTTCCCATTAATAAGAGAGATCCTATAAACCTTATAAACTTTATTAGGAATTTGAATAGGGATAAGAATTATAGAGGCGAACTATACGATATACTGGACAATAAGATACGTATTTTATTTAATATATATAAGAAACTGGATATTGAACCATTCTAATTTTATATGATTTTACCCGGTATATTATTCGGGTTAGTTGAAAATAGTATGTATACTACTTTAAGTACATAGATATATTTACAAAGTGCTATAACCGTTTGAAATTACATTCTAATATAGATATTAATTACGAACGTTACGATCAGGATTAAATTAATGCGACTGAGGAATTCGTAAAAAAATATATATAAAAACGCCGATAAAAACCTATAGGAAGTTTCTAGAGTCTTATTAATTAAATTTCAAAAGTGTCCAGTAGCTTTTATACCGAAATATAAGGGGCATAAATTGTTTGTTTAAGTAATAACGAAAATATATCGCAGAAACTCAGATTTCGACCTTATATTTTTAAAGTTTTACAAAACTCAAAGGTCTTTCCTATAAGTTTTAAGAAATTCTTCAAAACCTCTTTATGCTAATGAGTGATTTTTAAATTGATATTTATAATTAATAAGATTAAAGATAAGGATTAAGTTACCAGAACAAACCTCGCCGAAATTATTCATCACGTTTTGGATCAAAGATTTAAAGTTTATTCAAAACGAACGTTTAAAGTATAGGTAATAAAGAGAAAACCTTGGTAAAAAGGGGTAGGGACGATTGTTCGGAAATAGGCGAAGCGTACCACGGTTATAATAATACCTACGAAAAGGTATATACAGCCCCCCGGATTTGTAAAAACATTGTATCGTATGCGGTAAAATCGGCTGTTAGTTTATTAACCACCAAAATTACGAGTAAATTCGGATTAAACGACAATTTGAAGCCGATTATATATTTAGGGACCAGACAAAAATCAATTTTAAAATATACGTAACCTAATTCGAAGGTGTGAATAAAAAACTTAATGTCTATCCTTACGAATATATCTCTGGGAGAAAAAAATTTAAAGGTAATAATATTTTCTTAATGACCTAAGATAACGAAACCACCCAACGAATTTTCACATACCTATAAAACGACTTCTTTTTTTATATTACAGGCTTGAATTAAATAAACGAAGTATTCAACGGTAATATGACATTACAATTCATGTTTTTTAACCGATACGGTAACCGGTTTTAGGGTATTATACCTAATACTAATATAATCGAAATACAAATAGTTGGAAAACGATAATTTAACCCGCTTGTACCGAAGTTTCCGAAGTTTAAATTAAATGAAATAGAAAAACACCGAAAGGTTTTATTTGATAAAAATAAAGCGTGATCTCTTAGAACGGTCGTTATAATCATGCGATTCGGACAGGTAAGATTTTACATTATAGAATTAAAAAATACTATTCCTGTTTTTATGAACTAGTATAAATATGCTCGGAATTAAGATTCGAAATACAATTAATTCGCTTATCCACGCTTCTAACGGCGTATCTATACCACTCCGTTTTAAGTTCGGCTATTTGTGGTTTTTCTCCGAAATATGTATAATTAAGGTTTTTTACTTAACGTAACCAGAATTACGGATTTTGCACCGCCGATCCAAATACCCGGTTATAAAACGTCTTTTACGCTTTCTTTATATTGCAGGCTATACGTATATAGGAAAGAATGTATTTAGGGTTATCGAAAATTTTAATTATAAGTTCTAGTTACATTAATGGGTCTTACACTAGTTTGAGTTTCGTCTTTAAGATGATATGGACTTTAACTACTAAGTAATTATCAATATTAAATATTTAGACAGTCAATCCATTTTTTACGTCGTCGAGACCATAATATTATTCCAAGTCGTTAAATTTATACGAAGCGTTTCTATTATAAATTATCGGGATGATTTAGCTAACTGTTAATTAAACGTTTACTTGGAGCCCTTGAATGAAATTAGGTTCGACGTTAGTACGGCTTTCGACTTTACCGAATAATATATTAAGGTTCAGATAGCTAGTAACGAATATAAGGAAATTTTAGTAAAAGCTTTATAAGGTATACACAAGTGCAAATGGTATTATGGATCGTTTGAAAAAAGCGCATATAGTATTGTCTAAAAACCTAAAAGGTATTAGTTCCAAGGAACTTATCCTTTAAATAGCGGTTAACATCGTTAATAACACCTCTAGCATAAATAGGTTTATCCCTACATTTTTAATTTTTAACGCCTATCTAAAAATCCCTACAGATTCTATTTTATTACTAACTACGGTATAAAAGGCGAATGTTATAACGAAGGCTATGGTAACCTTACGTTCCTTATGTGCTAAAAACTATATATCCAGAACGTTGGCTACAAGAAATAGCCTACGCGAAACTGGCGTTTTGTTCCTACTATTATAATCGGAGGCCCTAATTTAGAAAACCAAAGACGAATAAACTGGCTTTTAGAAGATTAACGGGTTTAAGAGCTATAATATGCTTGTTAATTTGTTAAACGGTACGAGTTTTTTTCGATGAATAATAGTGTGGAAATATAAAAAAGAGACAAATAAGAGCGGTCCAAAACCGTAGTCCAAATAAAACCATTAACTAGATACCTTTTAAGATAAAGAATCCAAACCGCTTCTAATTTCAGCCTACCCCCCGAATCATGTATCCGACCCGCTCCTACCAAACGAAAGCAACCCATTTATACCAACTTTATTAATATATCACCACTGGGGCCGCCCCTTTAGCTCAAAAACTAAAAAACTCACCGCAACCTTTGCAGCGGGCTTTTTTATTTCTTAAAAGAAAATGTTAAACCGTGAGCTTAACCCAAAGTTCCGTTACAACGGTATTATTACTATATTAGGTACCTTGTTAAAAAAATCTACCTAAATGAAAAGTTTTGCTTTAATTAACTAAGGTACATTTTGTTTTAAACGGTTAGTCCTAACAATTTACGTTACCTACAGAATTTTTACCACTCGCCTCGTTTACGAATTTAAGGATAAAACCGGAAAGTTTTACGAAAAGACTCATCTGGTTGTAAAAGGTTACAACGATAATATCAAAAAGATTATTATAACCTAATCGCTTACCTTACAACGAGTTGGCCACCGCCTAATTCTTATGTTCGCAGCCTTTTTTAGTACACCGTATAATCTACATGTCGAACTCCATAACATAACGCAAGTATATACTTAGTTTGAGAAACAGCTTAAATGCCATATTCACGCCGATATACCGAATGATTTCGAGAAACACCACCTACCTAAAACGATCTTACTTATTATAAACAAATTTACGGCTTAAATAAAGCCGGTATTTATTAATATAACACTTTTTAATGGTAGTATAAGGAATGGTTCGTGATAACCAATTTAACCTTAGACTCGTACCTATTAGTATTAATAACCCTTCCAAAGGATTTTACATAAAAATTTACATAAACGGACGATATACTAACATTGTGTAACGCATCGTTTTTCGTATTTAAAGAGAGAAAACATTAGAAGGCTGGCCTGAAAGCAAAATCTAAAACGTACCTGAATGAGGACTACATAATTAACTTTAATAGTGTTACTATTACTTTTCGGAACGTCGTTTTGCGCTTTACGTAAAAAAGGCAGTTTAATAAAGATGCCTTTGTCGTTTTAAACAGCGTAAAACAGGCTGACGAATATAAATTCCAATACATCCATAACGTTTGGGTCGTTTTTGTAGCATAAACAGAAGTGTTATTGAACCTTTCGGTCGCCGCGTAATGCTAAACCACTCCGTCGGATAATGTATGTAAAATGCTTAGCAAGCGCCTTTTATGGCACATATATAATCTAAAACACAGTTTGTAATTTGTACCTTTATATATATGTATTGTAAAATTATTTGTTTTTACTAATGACTCCTTTACCAATAATAGCGATTATAGTTCGTAAAAAGGCTTCTTTCTAATCCTTGGCAACGAAATACCGGCCCGAAACGGCTTCACACTCTATAGAAACATTATTTATTAAAGATTTACCAAGTATAAGCGAGTTATAAAAAGCGTTTTGGCCTCAGAAATCTATAATATGGTTAAAGGGTTCGATCCGGGTATTACTATGGTAATAACGGTTCGGATAATTACTTCTAACCTTGGTTTACGCCCTATCTCTCTCGTTGTATATATTGACTTTTTCTCGTTTTATTAATATCTGATAAAATTAGTTACTACGGACGAGAAACGTTTTATAATCGATATTATAACTTTACTCGAATTATATAAACGCCGGGAAATCTAGGAAACGAAAAAAATCGATAGAAAATCCAATCTACTAAATGTAATGACTAAGGTTACCCCGTATAAAATATTAAAAGTATTAATATCAATAAATAAAGTATTTATTAGGGTTATTGAAAAGGTTTTACGACACTAATCATTTATAATAACGTTTTTACCAATTTAAAGCGGTCCGAAATCCATTATATATACCGCTACCCGATTTATACTTTTGTTTAACTCTATTATTTCGCGCCGCTCCCAATATTTTGTCACTGTTGGTAGAGCTATAGACGTTGCAACGTTGTCGATTCGATTGGTCGAAGTAACAGTAGTATTGGGTGGTCAGATGATAGATGTATTTTTCTAGGTTTGGGAGACCGCTAGCTGGTCTATATTGTAATTTGTATGGTCAAATGCTTGGCCCGTGCCCTAGTGTAAAGTTCAGCGTAATGAACTCGACTTACACCCAATGCGGTAAGTCTCCACAAAGCAATACACTCAACTTACAGTACAGTCAACTTTACTGTAAGTAAAGTTGACCTACTGCACTGCATGTAGTACTATTCCAACAGTCACTCTTCATTTTGTATACCTCGACTCTGCCGAATTTCCTAATTTTTTTCTTCCTTATTTAGATTTACTATTTTGCGCCATTCTTGGAATATCATCAAATTTCGATTTACACCTTTCGGCCTAATTGTTTTTTTCCCTATTCGCTTTTCTAGATTAGAATATACGACTTTATACTGTTTTTAATATACTTTTACCCTTTATCATAGGTATTTTGAACCCAGCACGTATTTTACCATTTGACTTTTTTGTTTTAATTTACGAATTATTAACGCATTTGGTATATTGCCTTTCTTCATTTTTTTACACTTTAAGTTACATTTATTATTTATGAACCATTTTGCAAAAAACAATAACATCAATATGGTCGGATACGCTGGCCCGGCTAAAGGGATAGCTAATTACTACTAAAAGGAAAGGGAAAGAGCAACGTCGTTACATCCCTATTATCATCTTCGCTACCTTCCCCTTTTATACTAGCGCCACCTCTATTACCGCTATCGACTTTACTAGCGCTAGCCAGGATGTGACCTTGTACCTTAGGTCGTATACCTTTGGGTAAAGGCGTAAGGAGGTTTTTACCCTTTTATAACGACGCGTAATAACGTCGTCGAACTCGTTTGTATAGTATATACGAAGGCCCCGTTTCCAAATAATAATGGCAACTTCCAACTTTTTAGTCCGCCGGTTAACGTCTGGTACTAATTAATATCGATTTGTTTTAGTTATTTACAACCGCGGTTGTTTTTCGAAACGCCCAGAATATTGCTTTTTTATAAGGGAAATTTTTGGAAATCGGCTAAAACTTATTATAAAGCTGAAGAGCGTGTAATAAGGCTTCAGCTTACAGCCAAAGACTAACGAAACGGGGGTATATTCGTTACCAATTCGTTTGTAACGGTGGTAACGAGCTAAACAACCCCGCTTTCGTCACAATCGCCAACAGATTTACCCTCGGCCGCAAACGCGACATACGGTTCATAGGATATGTCTATTAGCGGCCCGGGGCTACGGACTCAGATACGTTACTTTAATAACTTACGCGTTAAAGAGACCTCGCTGTGTACTCTAATGATATGAAGATTTAGGCGACGAAGTAGTTTCTCCTCCTGCTCCTTATTCAGGAAAATATTAGAAATATATATACGGGTGTATTTAAGAAATACAAACCGCGGAAAAGTTTTGCAAAGTTACTTTTATGGCGCCGGAAGGGCCCTATGAGTAAGGGGGGTTTCACCTGCGAGGAAAGATTAAGTTTTATAACCTTAGGACCCTCCTGATTTTCTCCTTGGGAACTTAAAGGGAAGAGAGAAGGGGAGGGGTAGCGGTGGCAGCGAAAGCTGGCGAAACCGGTAAGGGGGTAACGGTGGCAAGGAAGGCTAACAAAGTCGATAAAGGGGTGGTGGCGGCGATGATGGCTAACGAAGCTAGTAAAGGGGTAGTGACGGCAGCGGAAAAGGCTAGCGAAGCCGGTAAGGAGGCGACGGAAAACGGTAGGGCTGGGAAGAAGGCGGCGGCAGCAGAAGAGGGCTAGGGAAGCGGCGGCGGCGAGACATGGGAAATCTGAGAGGGAAGCGGCTATTAATAATATTATGCTCGTGGAGGGCTGGCTATTGATAAGGGTGGAGGTATTTTAAGCGGCAGTAATGGCGGCGGTAACGGCGGTACGATGACAAGCGTGCGCTAAACAGCGCCTGGAAAATCTGGACTTACGTGGTAATCACTTAAGGGTAAAGTTAGTATATAGGCATTAGTTACGTAACTTACCTATTAAAACGGTTTAAATTAATTGGTTAAAATAGGGGTTAAGTTGAATTAGGTTGGGAATTTATATTAATAATGGGTATGCGCTTTTAAAGTGAAAAAAAAAAAGTTTTACCAAAACAGATAGTGATATACCTTTTTATATTAACCTAAAACACGTAACGGTGCAATCACCCCTATATAATTACCCCTATAACTCTTACACAATTACACCCTTAGCGGGACTAACAAAGGACGTTATTAATTACCATATCGCTATCAATTAACTATATTAACTAGGCCTTTGCTATAATTCATAATTCGGTTAGAAATTACTAATTCGAACCTCTACAATTGGTACCGTAACCATACTATTACTATAAAACCTATTAAGTTTAACCTTTATAATTTGTACTACAACCACACTATTATTATAAAGCTACGTATACGGACTCGTTACCATTACACTATCGTTACTAGGCTATGGGCATATAAGGAAAAAAGAGAAAATTGCCTAAATGAATATTATTATATAACTTTATAAATAGTATATATAGGCTATGTGGTATTGCACTGTATTACAAGGTTCTTTGCTACAAAGTGAACGATAACGTGTCACGCTACAAGCTGCACTCTTGCAAGAAGCAAAGTACATTATATATGGTGAGGTTTGAAATGGATATTCCAAAACATATAGAAATATATGGAGCGGTTTGGAATGCGTATTCCCGGGCGCACAGTAAAAGGGTCACTGCAAAGATGGGAGGTTTATAACCTTCCATCCGTAGCGTGCACTCTCTAGAATATTTCTTCCGGTCTATCTATTTTTTACTAAAAAAATACCAATTTTATTATTACTCTTCTACTCTTTTGACTTCACTTGAAATACGAAGAGACCTTGCCAACAGCGATGTTTATAAGTGAATGATTTATTAGTCATATTGTCGAAAGAGGTTTTTGAAACCCTTATTAGTTTCCGAGAAGCTTTCAACCTAGATTTTGGTCAACTTTATGAAGATTTTTCTTCGGAAATGAATTATTAACTTATGTTATTTTATGGTTATCATAAATAGTTTAAGTAAAATTAGTATCTTGAAAGTAATAGATATTATAAATATCGAAGCTTACGCTGAGTGGTTTTGGAATAATTGTCAACGATTTAACGGGGTTTTCCGTGTTATTGTTAGCTATCGAGGTTTAAATTAGACTAGTGGGTTTTGAAATCGTTTTTGCGATTTAACACGGGTAAAGTAACGTTTAAATATCGTATTCTACTCTGAGACAAATAATATTACAGAACGCGCTAATTGAAAGTTTTTAATATACCTACTAGTTTTTGTTATTTATATCTAATTCGATTGAGGGCCTTGATTACCTAGTTGCCTATTAGCGTTGAAAAATGAACATTTCCTTATTATTGATATTAACTTGTTTTTATAACATACAGTTATTACGTTGACCTTATATAAACTATTTAACATTTACTTATTTTAGTTATGGAATTATGAATAAAAGACAAAGCTTTAGTTTAACATATTGGAAGCGTTACCGAATTCGTATAAGTTATAATAACAGTTACGAAATAACGTATAGAGGAGTTTGTTAATAAGTAATGGTTTCATTTGGAACGGTTTAAGGTCGGCGATAACGTTTGGATTTTTTTTAAAAAAAACAAGTTGGATTAGTTTCCTAAGAATTTAGGTTATATTTGTAACAAACACCATGTTAAACGTGTCGTCAATTCCTACGTGGTCGAATTTGACGTTCCGAGTGGAAAATACTTTCGATTTTAGGTTCATTAATTCATCTGAATCGTTTTCGATCCGTTAATGAGCTAGTAAGTCCACGATTATTAACTACTCATTGTCGACATTATTGGTAATAATAGCGAAATCTAATTCGAATTTTACGTCGAGAGTATTTTGCGAACTCGGAATAAGATTTAGGTAGGTTGCCCCCGTATTAGCAATTTTGTTAATAGATAAGTTTTTGTTCAATAGATTTGTTATATATATCCAACTTAGGAGTCGTTTTTCAACTTTTTAGGTACCGGCGACCTTTAACGCTTTTGAATCTCATTATTATTCGGCCGAGAATAAAGACGAGTCTTTACGTTCAATCCGTTAACGGTCTTAATTCATTTTCATTTTTGGTTACTTACGGAGTCGTTTGGAAGCCGTTATTTCGCGGTTTTGAAACAGTAAACAAATTAATGTATTTAAGTTAGTGGTAGCTGTGAATAAGTTAATTTGTGCGGGTTAGTAGTAGCAGTAGATTATTTAATTCACGAAGTTTAAAATGCTAGAAATAGGCGGGTTAATCTACGTTGATGATTGTATTTAGTAGTAGTAGTAGGTAATTTGACCTACGTATGTTAAGCGTTAATAGTGAAGGGTTAACTTACGTTGGTTAAAATAACTAGTAAAAGCATTGGGTAAGTTAATCTACGTAAATTAAATGGCCGTAGTTGGCGGCTTAACCTATGTTGGTAAAAATGGCTAATAGGTTTATATACGCAAACTAAAACAAAAAAAAAAAAGGAGAGGAGCAATAGGGATATGGGTACGCCGGGAGTAATGTTATGGGCTAGTGTTTGTGCTAGTGGTTACCAGGGATTTAGCTCTGGCGGTTGCCATACTTCTACGATGATTTAAAGACGTTTAGGGGTATGTCTTTACACCTATGACGTGACCGAGCCACCCCTTTTTTGTAGCCTGTAACAGCTCCTTAGCAGGGGTTTCTCCCTCCTTCTCTTCATCGAGGATTATATACAGTATCCTAACGCCTTAAGCGACAGCTTTGGCTTAGTTTGTTCACATTTATTTGCTGTTGAAGTTGTTGTTTTTAATGAATGATCGTAGGACTTAATCTGTTTTTACGATTTTAAGATTTTCAGGCGCTTAATCTTAACGCTTTTCTTCTAAAACTGGTTCAATAAATATTTCTTGGTGTTTTCGTTAAATTGGCGATACCGTTACCACTTTTAAATGCCTATAAATAGTAAAACACTCAAAAGTCTTCCTTTTAAATCTCTTTAAATAGAAAGTGTACAAAATGGGCTCTTCGCAAGAATCTTTCCTTTACCTTGCGTAATTACAAAACATAACCAGAAAGTAGCTTCTTCTTCTACCTAGCTTATCTGTGCTAAACCTCATAAACACTAATCAGTATTGGTAGGCCTCTATAGTTTCAATGTAGTCTATTCGAATCTCTAGTAGAAGTAACTAGTATTGCATTGAAAGTGTGATGTGTTAATTTTAAGTTTAACAGATCGCTAGCTAGTCTGCGTATTCATTTGTATGGGCTACTGCTTGGCCCATGCTTTAGTCTTAAATGGGCACCTACTGTACTTGACTTGCAGTTAATAAAATCAATCTCACATACTATTTAGTCATCTTGCATTCATTACAATCAACTAACTGTTAGTATAGTTGACTTGACTATACTGCAGTAAACTGCTATTCCAACATTTTATAACATTTTTTACGAAACATTTACGAATGAGAATTGAAGAAGTTGATGTCTATATTTAAGAGTTGGATATATATAATGAAACAGTGATTTAAATGTAAAAACAAACGAGTAATAATTAATTAATACTCAAAAAAAATACGAAAAAGTCTCACTGTAACCATTAATTAGTAAGTTTACATACTAACATGCATGTATAAAATAAAAAGTTGCCAGTATGAGAACAACAATTAATCGTTATTTAGTATAAGTCACAAATACGGTACTTAATTCAATGTAAGACACGTGCTAAGCTATAACTTATACAAACTATTTTATAAACCAGCTAACGGTATACCAAACTTAAAACAACGCACTATCAATTTCAATACAATACCAATTACTTCGACCAAATATTATAATCGACTGCATTGAAACAATAAAGGCCTACCAATAGTACGCAATAATTTCAACATTCAATAATTAAAACCATGCTTGTTGGTATGCTTTTATTGTTGCAACGTAGTCGATTCGAATCTCTGTAGTCGAAGTAACTGGTACGGTATTGAAAGTGGTGATCTGTTAGTTTTAAGTTTGGCAGACCGCTAGCCGGTCCACACACTAATTTGTATAGCTAACTTCTTTAGCTCATACCCCACTTTGAAGTGGGTACCTACTACTCTTAACTTGCAGTCAATGTAGTCAAATACCACAAACTACAGTCAATTTGCTGTTAGTACAATCAACTAACTATAAGTATAGTTAACTTAACTATACTATAATTAATTTCTATTCCAACACTGGCAGCTTTTTGTTTTGTTCCTGCACGCCAGCGTAGATACTCATTCATTGGTGGTAACCCTTGAAATCCCTCCTTAATTCACAAGCAAAACCCCTGTCAATTCCAGTTAATTGGCACTAAAACTAACATCAATTATGGCCCTTTACTACATATTTCCGAGTCCTTCGTTCCTTAACTCCTGTACACAGATCTTCTGCCACAAGCTTCCGCGTATTACGTATTCCACCAATTATGTACCTTTTACCAGTAATTCTACTTATTGCCGTCGCTACCATTGTTATCGTAACCCAGCTGTTTTCGAATTTGCCAAGGTATCTTTATTCCTTAACGTTATGTACCGGTTGGTCTACGTAGCCTTCTATTCGTATAGTTAACTTATTACTATATATAAATCTTTTTAAGACGTTATTAGGCGTCGCATTAGTTATAACGTTAATGAGATTATCTTTGCTATTAATTCACTGAAATCTATCTATTTTCTGGGCTTTATATAATTTCCTTAAATCTATTACGTTTATTATTAGACTTTTGTTTTTCAATCATATCCAGTTTTAACAGGCACTCGTCAAGGCTTAGGAATTCTTTATGAATAACTACACGTATCAGAGGTAATTCTTGTTATTAAGTAATAATCTTTAACGTAGCTTTATTTATTATACCGATATTAAAACTTGTTATTATATAGTAAACCTTTCAAGCTAGTACGCTTGGTATTATACGTTTATACTTGATAAATATTCAGTTACGACGTTTTCAGTAATCTTAATTACTTATAAAGTATTTCCTCGTTAAAAATATCATAAGTCATCTAATTAACAATATAAGGTAAATATCATTCATAAAGGAGCTATTCGTAAAGATTGTTAATTTCGCCATTATTAAGTTTATCTAAATCATATTAGAACCTTTTTGAAAATTATCTATTTATTACTATTTTTTTATTTAACTCATTACAGTCTTCATTTTATAAATCTTATACTTATATTGTAATCGAAGGGTAGTACGATAATTACGGTTGGTATAGCGTGATACTAAAGGCTGTATAGGCTTTTTACTTTAGATATAATCGTAATTCTACCTCGTTAGCTTTGCTAATCGTTGTTAGACTTGTAGCGTACTATTTTTAGCGTAGGTCAATATACGTATTACGTATATTAACATTAGTTTTGATATTATTAATACGAATGAAATCTTTTTAAAGCTTGGTTATATACCTTAGCTAAACTTTTAATTGACTTACACTTTTCAAGGCCTGATTCATCGATAATACGTTATTCCGCCATTACAAACCCAATGTTTCCAAGTAAAAGGGTATTGTCAGTTCATATACCTATGATACCAAAATCCTCTTTTTACGTAATTGATAAATACATGTCTAAGGTTGAAGTCTTTATACTTAACTAATTTTTAAATTAACTTTAATATGTTAAAACCTAATAAATACTCATTTTGGTTCATCTGTATAGAGGTTCAATATTACGTATTACTGTCTTAACCAAAAACTTATCCCTTTATTCTTTCCACATTTTTAACAATATAATCCGCTAAGAATTGATAATAAATTTCATATACACTTACATTATATTAAGGCTATTCAATATCAACTTACCGCTTACGTGAAGAGTTAAATTAGTATTAATACCGATAATTAAACGCTAGAAAGTCGATTAAACTATAAGCGATTAAATAAGGATCCAGTCCTCCCTCTCATCACTGTATCCTTGAGCGATTAATTGTATTATTTCGTATGGACGGTCCGTAATTTTAAATTTCACTTCGTAAATTATCAATAAATTGAACATTGTTACGTCTTAGTTTTTCAATTATATTAACAGCATTAGTTAATTAATCTCTTGTATAAAAAAGATGTTACTCTATATTTAGTTGCTTCATTTAAAAGGTTTATGTTTTATATTAATAATATCTTCAACACTTAACTTAAGGGTAAGTTCTACGTTAAACTTTTTTTTGGGGGGGGGATACCTACATAGTTATACATACCCTGCTAGGCTTTTAATCCTTATCATCTTCCCCATCTTTAGTGTATATACTCCTATTTAATAATCTTCCACGCTGTTAATGTTTCATTGGCTTATTAGCGATCGGCTTGGGAGAAGAATATTAGTTCATTTGTTCGATTCAAAGATTTCTGAAGTAAACATTTTTATAAAAATTAATGGGTTGTTTATGAGGCTTTACCTATATAATACGAAAATTAACAGAGACTTTAACAATTTTGACCACTAGTTGTAGGCTAGCGATACTAAATATATGATAAGGTCTATCTCATTTACCTAAATATAGCAATGTAAGAACTTTACGTTCAAAACGTAAAAACAATATATCTGTTATCGATAGTCCGTTTTTAATATCAAAGTCATCGTTAATTTAGTAACGTGCCAATTACCTTTTTAGTTCTTTTAAAGCTTCTTTATATACTACAACACGGTTTTAAATATTTGGAGATAATAGTAATTTTTTTGTTATTCGTATATAACCCACAAATTCTAGGAAAGAGGGCACAAAACCGGAAGGTTTAATAGTATAATTGAAATCATTTACAGTTACATAAATCTGTACATTTTAGTATAGAAAATTTCTAATTCTTATAGAACAGATATCGTAGGCTCTTTTCAAAAAAATGAAGGCTTTTTCGACTTTACTAATACCTTTAGTAGGCATTAACAAAAACCTATTTATACTAAATACCCATCTACTTAACATTAGCTTGAAATTGAATCGCGAAAAATTTAGTATTAGTATATTGAATCAATATATATAATAGTCATAAGTACGTATTAATTTACAAAGTTTATAATACTTTCCAAGTTTTTTCCGCAATAATGATTAGAAGGAACTCAACTCCGTAAACGCCATAAATAAATTAATAATATAAAATATCAACTAACTTTTCAGGTAAAACACGTCTACAAAAACCTTAAAGTAAAAGTTTTAATTCTTATTTAACTTAAACTTTAGCATTAAAAAGGTTTGAGGGTATACTTGGTAATAATAGTAAAGTAATCTCATTACTTTTACCGTTTATGAAATCAAATATTCATTACCATTAGCCTTGAAAACTTTATATTCTGTTAGTTACTAAGTAATTGAACCAGCTATATAATTAAGAAAGTTTTAAATTCGTTAAGTTTAATACCAATGCTTCTGACCCTTGAAAGTAAAACCAAAGAATCACATATCTTAAGCTAAATGGGAATATCCAACCGCGTATAACCTTAATCAATTTATTAGTTTAAACGTTAACGTTAATGCTGAGGTTTTTTTATATATTTAAGATAAAGGGGGAAAAGGGTGAGGTATTCCAAAATGTCAAAAACGATAAAGCTAACAACAATCATAACTGTTGTCAATCATAATAGAAAGAGTTAATTTCTCATTCGGAAGCAAACGTTAACCTTACCGGCATCAGTATAGTCAATTTCCATATTAATATTAATTTTCCTTCACAACGCGAAAAATGACGAATATCCTTTTATTAATTACCATATAACTCTAATATTTAACTAAATACCTTAAAAGACTTATTCCCCGTAACGGTTACAAATATTAAATATATATGAGAGTATAAGGTTTTTATCAACATACCAGTGATAAGGGGTTTTACTTATTAGGTGGTATATAAAAACGTGGTTGGCAAATTATTACGTTACTTTTGAACCGGTTTCAATATCTTCGTACCAAACAATAATCTTAGGCTTATTTTATTAATTTTTAACACTTTTAACTTCAAGGTTTGTAACGTGTTAAATATAATCCCAGTTGAAGGTCAAAAGGTATTATATATAGTATATCACCTGATTCTGTTTATATTCAACAGCAGTATAACTTGTAAATTAACAGCTTTACTTTCCTTAAATCCAATATTTCTTAATATGTCAAGTCAATTTACCTACCTACCTTAAAGATTTTAACGAAAAGGAATGTTGGTTCGTAAGTAGAGCGGCAACGTAACTTTGAAATAGTGTAGTATTCTAACGATAGAAGAGGAAGAAACTAGAACTCGAAGCGAAGCTTAGTGGAGCTAAGCATGTAGTAGCAAGATGCACAGGCAGTCACGTGCTTGTGCCATCCTTCCCTTTCCATATATGTACCTCCCGTGTAATGTACAACAGGTCTCCGGAACCAAAAAAAAGGCAATTTTCTTATTGCATAACATACATAATAGAAGGTGGGATGTAAGAAGCGATTTTTGTAGGATAGCCTTTTTATGAGAGAACCTTTTTATAAAATAGCTTTTTCGTGAACAGATTTTTCGTACACTTTAATGAATTCCTTGTAATGTTTCAGATATTTCACAGCTTTCTATTTATCTTCCTTCTAAGTGTAACCCTTTTAACGAATCAAATATTAAATTTGGTTTTCCATACGACGATGACGATCCATACGTTTATCTATAATTTTCTCGATTTCCTATTCGTTCCCGTCGGGAGCTTTTTCATATCGTACTAGCACAGATGATGGAGGCACGCAGGCGAAAAGATCAGTTTTAGGTTTGTTGTAAGGTGTTAGGTATTCAACGTGGACGGTGGGGTGAACTCGTGAATTGGCGGTCAAATCGAGTATGTACGTAAGTTTTTCTACACGGTTTACTATAGTAAACGGACCGAGTCGTAAAGGTCATATTTTACCTTATCGATGTAAAGGCTTATAATATTTTTTAATGAGAAGCTAGATACAATCTCCGACGTTAAATTCCATTTAACGATAATATTTATTATGACCTCGTTTTTCTTCGTAAATAACGATATTTATTATAAGTTAAGCGTCACAGCAAATATAATTCCTTCTAAAACGAATTTCTTCCTGTTGTCGAGATAAAAAAAGGATTAAGATAGTTTATAAGAGTTTGTAATTTCAAGTAGAATAGGTATTCGTAAATGTTAGTATCGATTTCACGATAATACGCATTTTTAATATTTTATTGGATTGTAGTAATAGTACTAGTTTATATTTGTTTCAGATACTTAGCAAGATGATATTGTAATACGAGTTAGACGACCTGGTTTTTTCTTTTAACCTGTTTATTAGCCTAAAAATGATAGGTTGTTACTATATAAATCATGGTGCCGAATCCCTTTCACAAAGTATGTTAAAGGCGAAAAGCAACTTAATATCTCGGTAAGAAGTAATTTCTTTTGGGTAAAACCAATCTAACAATAATAAGTTACCATACAAAATTTGCGCCTAATAAACTGCTATATAAATAGTATATCTAAGTAATAAAGGAGTAAATTTTGAAATTTTGTAGGTAACCAACATAATATCATCGAACTTCTTATCTTTTGGTAATAGCTAACAGGTGTTAATCGATGGCACCAATAGTAAATTAGTAATAAATTTTATATAAATAGTGTATATAGATTTCTTCGGCGTTCGAATTGGTTAAAAACGTTTAATAAGTTTATGATTTTCATTTCGAATTTAATCATAGAGAACGTAATATCAATAATATTGTTATACTAGTTTTTGTTTGTACTTTAAGTACATGTTATTGAGTAAAACTATAATACGTTGCGACCGAAAAAAATCAAGTAATTAGAAGTATAATGAAAAAAAATCCGAAACAAGTGTTATATAAATAACGAGTCTTTTATGGTTATTTGCGTTCTGATTGTAAAGAAAGTGATTGAACAAAAGACAAGGATAACTATTTTCAAACCTATTAATAATAACCTTACTATTTGGCGCTCCTTAAGTTAAATTTGAGGTAATTGTTCGGTATATAGCTGATTCCTTATTTGTAAATTGGAATCTATAGTATATATGCTTGAGTAAAATAGCCTCTTCAACGTACAATATAACATTAGTTCCTTTAAGTACTATAGGAATATTATTCAAGATTTTATTATGTATGAGTACTTTGTTCAATAAACGAATCTTTTCGTCCGCGGATATTAGCAGTCTCAACAAGGTATTTGGAACAAAATTAAGTCGTTAAGGGAGATGAACGACGTCCATATTTTATGTATTTAGGTAAACGGCAGTATTAATAAGTCTTTTGTTTTCCTAATCCATGGAATTTTTATTTAACAAAGTTTTATTAATAATATTTGTCGTGGATTTATAGTCCATAAAAACGACGATTAAGTACAGGTTTTTATTTAACTTTATTTTGAAGCGTTTATACATTTAGACGAAGCAAGTTACCTTACATTTCGAGTGTCAATACTTTAGTTTTGCATTCTCAAGATATCTGGTAATAAATATAATGGATGAAAAAATATTATTGGACTAGGTTAATCGACTTTCAAAATATACTTGAGTTCAAATTGAGAAAAATATGATACTAAAGCTAATTTCTAAGCTTTTATCAATTTATATGAATAGTATCCGAAAGGCATTTGTATAATGTAAACGTAACTTATTATTTAAGTACTGTTACTAAGCGGTGAAAGATTCTTCTTTTTAGTTAATAAGCCTAATTTTTGTAGTTCAAGTTTAATATATACGTTTTTTACAATTGTTATTTTCGATTATTCCAGCTTTACGGCTTACGGCTAGCAAATAAAACTTTAATTCTTATAAAAGCTTAGATAATTAGGTAAAGTATAGGACTATTAGTCGTAAAAAAACAATGACTTCCAAGTATATTTTCAACGCCTTAAGGGTAGATGGGAACGAAAGATTTTCGGAAGTTTTATGTGCGTTTGATAGTTGTTAAAGGATCGAAACCGTTTATGTAGAATTCGAGTAATTCGAAAAACTGGAATCCTATATAGGATTTCTCTGCGGATAGAGAGAATCTAACCTTAATAAATTAAGAGAAAATTTGTATCAAATACTTTTAGTAATCCTCGAAGTTGTTGAAAAAAAATGATATCGATAAAGGCCTAATAAAATGATTCGTACAGTTTAATAATGTGATTTATGGATTCATATGAATGTTATTAAATTTATGCATTTTATTACTATTTTTGTAACTATTGAATTATTGATAATTACTAAGATAAAACAAATTCTGCAGTTTGGATATGAAAGTAATTTTTTAAAAAAAAACTTTCTTATATTAATTACTGCAATGTAAAAAAAAAAATTATAATAAATCAATAACGTTGGTTTTAGAGAGAAATGAGTAATTATCCAGGACAATATATTTGTTAAAAGGTCTGAGATCAATTATCATGCGACTTTTTTACGATTTTGTAAAGTTTACTTAAAATTACAAAGACTGATAGGGTATGAAGCAAAACGTTTTTTACGAATTTTATATGAACTTAGCGGTGTAAATCGTTGAACCATTGATTTAGGAAAGCCGCCTTTCGCCTAGAAACTGGGTAAAGATAACAATTGAATTTTGTATTCTTCCAGACTTTGATAAGTGTAATTTTTATTATTGAACTGAAAGACCGCTTAATAGACCTAAAAATATGCTATATATTACGGAATTTATTTCAAATCTTAGCGAATCTAGAGATTTTGAGCGCCTTTGTTATATTGATGTATATGTCGCATTTGGATTTTCAAATTGGTTTCTGGTTTGAAGTTTTAATGTCGCAGGAAGCCAGAAAGTCCTTAAAGCGAGTTTTATCCTATTAATCAACAAGTTTCTGTTTTCGTGCAATTTTTATAGATTCTCGCGTAAACTTCTAACTAAGGTCAGCGATAGCGTTAAAAAATAGCCTGTTACACCTGAGGTTGATGTTAATATTTGGAAGTGGGCGAAATTTCATTCCCTTTGCTGTTTCGGTGGCATAAAAATTTAATTGGAATTCGGTTTTTATAGGTGGAATTTCGGATTTCAAGTGACTTGTAGCAACGAGAACCGCTGGAGAATTCCTAATACCTTTACGATTAGGATAAACAATTTCGAATGCTATATTTCCAACTCATGTTACTAATAAAATATTTGTACGACGCCATTTTAAGTATTATAAAATTATATCGTATCTCTATAATTTGTAATCGTTTCGAGACGCATCTTTTTACGAATAAAAATAGCCGTGGTAGTGGGATTCTAAAGGTAAATAATATAGAGCGTAATTAAATTTTCAATAGCGATTAAGGCGTAAAGATACTAAGCGGTGAATATAAATAAGCCTCTTTGGGAGAGTTTATTATATTTAATATGAAGATTTATAGTTTGCTCGCGTAGTATTATTTTAGCTGTGGTTTTGGTGAGAATTTTGCGTACGATTGGATTCGTAGTTATTTTATGGACCAAAAAGGGCACCTCAAAATTGCTGGTTTTAAAGCGAATAATATTTTTTGAAATGAAAATATTCGCTTTATGAGGCTTTGACTATTTACTTGAAAAGGAGCATTAGTATCTAGGTGGTTTATTACCTAAGCTTTAGCCGTCGTTTTATAAATGCTGGACGTTTTATCAGATTTATAAACGGAAGCTATAAAAGTTTAGCGAGCTTTAGGAGTAAGTCGTATGGAAGGTTTTATAATGCTCAAGATTATTTGGCATTTAACTTACGAGATTTCCTTTTGGATATAGTTAGTGAAGTATTTGTTTCGCTAAGATTCAACGACAAGGATTTTGCTTGTATTTATATTTAGGTAAAACGTGTAGTTTATCTCAGAAAGCATGGTACGTATAATAATTTGTAGGAAGCGATAGTTGTCTATAGCTAGGGCGATCTCGTCGCTCACCGGTTTAGTCACGACAATTTCCAGATTGTCTATATGTAAAGCGAATTCCTTTAGATAAGCGGGTTTAGTAATAATTAAATGATCTATGTAATATATCCTTCTTTCATGGTTTTTAAAGACAAGGCCTTTATTTGTATATATGACTTAAATTATTTAAAAATAGTATAATGAGACTCATGTATTCATTTATAATAAGAGTAAATTCAATGGTTTGGCTACGTTTTACTAATTATTTCTTTTATAAATCCTACCTTATTCGTTAAAAAAGGGCAAAGAAAAGCATTTGAACTCGTGACGCTTTTAATCGGAATATTTAGTATCTTTTGATTTTGATTAAAATTTATTAACCTATTTGAGCCAACGGCTGAGTTCGTAGCGATTATCGCCATCGCAACGGCGACTATTACAGTCGCCGCAGCAATTATCGACGCGAAGTTTCTAGTAAAGCTTATCACAAGCCTTGCGAGGTTTACAATCACGATCGTAAGGTTCGCGATTGCGTTCGCGAATACAATAACCACTTTTACCAGTTTTTTTGTTATACCTTTTTCTGTCTTTGTACGAATCGGTAATTTTATATTATGTTTTTTTTTGTAAGTGTGGCGAGTTGTACTTTTCGCGGTAATCTTTGGTAATAAACCTGTAATGTGAGTATTTACGGTTGTCAACCGTTAGTAAAATTGTTTTTGATTTTTAAATATGATATATTTATTTGCGAAAAGTTTGTTTACGATTTGGTAGTCGGAGGTGTTTTTAAATGCTTAGGTTTAATAAGGTTTAAGTGTTAATTATAACTTGATACCAATTTTGATTACGCCGATCGAAAGTATCTATTACTTGTACGTATCTAAACTTAGTTCAAATGTGTTTAGGGAGATTATACTCGTTTTTTATAAGGTTTTATAAGATAAAGGTTAATTTTTTAACAAAAAATGTGTCGTGATCTTGATATCTTTTAAAGCGTAATATTAGTATGTTTATAATATCTTTTAAACCTGAAAAGATTAGCTTTATACGTTTCTTATCCAAAATCTCTGTATTTTACCAGAAAATATCGAAACTTTAAAGTTAGATACCAAATATAGATACGATTTGGCCTTAAATATTAGGATCCAATTTAATAAAGCTTTCTAGTCGCGTTTAAAAGCTTCAAACGTTAGTAAGAAATAACATTATAGCTTACCTTAATAATGCTTATATCAAAAAGATTATAATACTTCGGGTTATATATACCTATCTCCTCCTGCTCTAGATAAATAAAAATATTAACGTTTAAAAATGGAAAGGCTGGAGTAACCCAATTATTACGAGGATGTTCGGAGGTGTGAAAACAATGTTGAGAGATATAAAGATAAGACTAATGATTGTGAGAACGAGGGTTACAAAGGCGATGTCGAGAATTGTAAGAATGAGGACGCTTATTCGTTTGATGTATAAGGAACTTGAATTAACTAACCGTAATTATTTAATAATTTTCTATTCACTATTTCAAGCCTATATTAATAACATTAAAGCGTTTGTTAAAATTTGTGTTTTTTTTAGTTATTTATAGTTGTAGACGCCTAATCTATTCTAACTCGGGAGATGGATTTATAGTAATACGATAACTACATAGAAAGGTAATTAATGATAAACCTGAAATAGGTAGACGAATACTTGTACAGTTAATAAACCTGCTGGTTTTGCCGCGTATATGGTCATAAGTCACTAGTGAGAGGAGGCCTAAAGTACTTAACTCGCGCTTATTAATGGAAAATTAGCAATAGCGAGACTTGGCAACGGTAGCGACGACAACAGTGCCGTTGGTGACGGCGGTAAGACTGGAAACGGTAACGGCGAAAACGGTAACGGCGGCGGCGAGACGTACGATGGATGCGGCGAGGATGGCTTAAATAACTAAAAAATAGCAGCGGCAATGGGAAATAGCGGCGGCGGCGCTGGCGGTGGAGGTAGGAAGGTGGCAGCGGTAGCGGTTAAACTTGGTAGAATAGCGACAGCGTAAATGAGGATAGGAAAAGGGGGTAGTGTTAATGGGGAAAGAGGTTGAAAAATCGTAGAGTTGAAAAGCGGAGGTTTTGGTAGGGCAGGGGGCTTTG